>ML816516.1:76575-86958 GCA_009831015.1 Picea engelmannii
TTAATGTAGGTAGATATAATTTAATGCTTAGATTAGACAGTTTTAGAGTGCAAGAGGGAAACGGGATATAAACACCCTCGTTGTATAGTTGTATTATTGTTGTCAAGATGTGAGCATAGAGAAAAGAGAAGAGAAGAGAGATGTGTAGAAGAATTCCATGTATAGAAGTTCTGGATTAATACAAAAAGCCTTGATTCAGACTCATGGTTCTCATATATTCTCTGCGTGTGCATTGTTGAATGTTATGCTCATGAATGTTTTACTCTTTCTGTCATGCATTTTTTTTATGCTGTGCATGAATGATTTCTTGATTAAATGTCTGAAATCTGAGAGAGAGAGAGTAAGGGAAATGAGTTTCAATTGTTTCTCTATCTAAGAAAGAGTTCTTGCAAGGAGTGTAGTTGAATTGTCCACAAGGAGTGCGTTGAAAAAGGGTTCAAAGGTTTGTCTCTGAAAGCTCAGATAGGATAGCTTTTGTTCTCATTTCCTCAGAAGTGTAGTTAGGCACAGGAGCCATGCAAAGTGTGTGCAGGCTGAGAGTAGTTTCAGGGTTTGTAAGACCTGAAGGATTGTTGAAGGACTGCTTCCACAGGGAGTGTGCAGAGTCAAAGGACTTCAATTCTTTGAAGTAATTGAAGGATTTTCCGCAAGGAGTGCGTGCAGGAGTCTTCTTTAAGACTTGGAGTTGGAGAAAGCTCAGGAGGGATAGAGTCTTCGCAGTTGTCGAAGAAAAGAAGAGAAGGTTGATGCCTTGAGGTGTTGAAAATATGCGTCACAAGGTTGTGTTGTAGGTGGTTAAGTTCCGTGGAAAACCACTTTATCAAATTTGCAGAAGTTCTAAGAAGGGAGAATGGATGGTCGGAATCCTCCATGGGAAATTCGTGAAATCCCGTGAGCCGTCAGATCTCACAGAGGGGAAAGGAGGTTACGGTGGTCGTTTTATGCAAGAAGAAGCTCAGGAGAGAGAGAGGGTCGTAGATTAATGCCAACAAGGACTGTTGGATCTACTCGCGAAATTCCATTTTGGGGTTTCATGAACAAGAGAACCGAAGGCCTTGTAGCGAGATTCGCGAAGTCACGAAAGGTGAAGTCCCAAAGTCGCGAGTTGGGATAAGGTTGTTGATGAGTTCAAGATCTTGGCACTTTGGGTGTTGGGGATACCAAGGAGGCATCGCTTGAGGAGCGAAATTGCGAAGTGTGAAGATAGCACGAGGGACACGTGGTAGAATCGTGAGGTGGGCTCGTGGAAGAGACAGGTGGACGTGTGTTGTCGGTTGAAAGAATTCAATACCCCGTTGACCTCTCGTGTCTCAGGGATTCACGAGACAAGATCTGGGAGTTCGATATCGAAACTCACAAAGTGGTGAGAAGCGAAAAGTGCTAGAGACAGGCCTAGCCGATGGTCACGCATGGAGAGCGCTGACAAGAGAATGAGCGTACCCGTATCGACATTTTGGGTATCACGAGTTTTGGGAGCAAGAGTTGGGAGTTTCAACTCACGAACTCATGAGTGGCGAGTTATGACAAGAAATTAGGTACATTGGGAGTTTGGGTCTCAGAAAGTGAAGAGTTGAATATTTGGGAGGAGAAGTCACGAACTCCGAGGTCCTGAAATTGTGAGAAACATGACTACATTGTTTGGTCAAAAGGAGGTAGGAATTGAGATTTTCGTGTTCAATCACGTGAGCTTAATTTGAAAGGACCTATGGAGAAGCATCATTTTGTGTTGTTGGATTCCCTGAAGAGGAACCGAAGAGTCAATTCGACTCAAGGAGAGGAAGTAGAGTGATCTTGTAGTGGATTGTTGACCCAAGGGCCGATAGGGTCGGTGTATGCATCATCTGGTATTAGAGCCTGATTCTTGTTTGTATATTTCAAGCAAGAAAAGCGAGAAGGAATTTCATCCATGCTGCCGAGGAGAAGGGACAGACAAACAGGCGATCCGCCAGAGGATAGGGAGGTGTCAAGAGAAAGAGGTAGACAAGTGCCGAATCTAGCCATGGAAATAGATATACATGACCTACGCGCCAGAGTCGTGGACATGGAAATAAAACAAAGGTGCACAACTGATATTAGAGATGTCAGTGAGTCCGAAAGAGAAGATGAAGCTAGACATGGAGAACAAGAAGTCACAGTAGAAGATGCAACAAATGATCGCTTTCTTAGAGCTATTGCAAGAATGGGTGCAAGAGCCAATATGGACCTTCCAGTTTATGAGGGAAACTTGGATGCTGAAGAGCTTCTAGACTGGATTAGAGCTCTGGACACATATTTTGACTATGAAGATGTCGAAGAGGACAAGAAGGTAAGACATGTTGTCACGAGACTTAAAGGACATGCAACATTGTGGTGGGTTGAACTGCAAGCTGACAGACGCTGCCAAGGTAAGCCGAAAATCAAGAATTGGGATAGGATGATTGCAAATATGAAAGCGAAATTCATTCCCATAGATTACCAAATTACTCTGTTTCAAAGGATGTAGAACTTGAGACAGAAGATGATGATAGTGAAGGAGTACAATGAAGAGTTCTATAGGCTGAACATCAGAGTAGGTCATCGTGAAAGTAATGATGAAAAGGTTTCCAGGTATATGAATGGCCTGGGATACAAAATTCAGGATGAGATGAGCATGATGACCATCTGAACGGTGGAAGATGATTATCAAATGGCTCTAAAGGCGGAAGAGAAGTTGAGCTGAAAGCAAGGTCAAAGAGGCCGAGGTAGACGTCAAGCCAGGGGAAAATTAGTTGTCCAAGATAGAAGTCAGAAGCCTAAGGAAGACTGGAAGAAACCTCAACCTCAGATTGAGAGAGGTGGAAGCTCACAGAAAGGGAAATATGTTGGACAGAGAAGGCAGTATGGTGATAACAACATTTTTCCTCGTACTAGAGGTAGAGGAAGAGGAAGAAGTGGAGTGATAAAATGCTTCATGTGTGGAAAGGTCGGACACAAGTCTTATGAATGTCCAAACAAGAAGAAAGAGGAAGGAGAGACTTGCATTTCCAAAGCACAAAGGTGAAATGTTGAGGCAGAAGATCGTTGATGATGTGAAAGTTCTTTTAACACCAGAGAAGGAGGTGGAGAATTTAGTCCAAAGAAACAAACTTTTTCTGACTGCGTGCAAAGCCAACGACTAGAAATGTAAAGTTATTGTGGACAGTGGTAGCACGGATAATAGCATTTCTATAGATATGGTAGAAAAAATGGAGTTGGAGATGATTGATCATCCAAGCCCATACAGAGTTTCATGGTTGCAAAAAGGACATCAGGTAAATGTCACTAATCAATGTTTAGTTGAGTTTAAAGTAGGAGGGTATAAATATGAAATACTCTATGATGTTATTCCTATGGATGTTTGTCATCTATTGTTGGGTAGACTGTGGCAATATGACAGGAATGTGATTCATGACGGGAGAATGAGCACATACACCCTAGAGAAGAATGGGAGAACTCACATGTTGTTATCGATTAAGGATAAACAGGTGAAGATTGAAGTAAGTAACACTGTACTTCTCATGTGTGGGAAGGAACTTCTTACAAAGGTTAAGAAGAAGGAGGAACCACAATTCATTGTGGTCAGGAAGCCAAATATTGTTTTAACCAGCACAAGGGTAGATGATTTACCAGAAGAGGTTCAGGAACTGCTGGAAGATTTCACTGACATAGTAGTGGAAAAACTACCTCGTTCGTTGCCACCAATTAGAAGTGTGAATCATCATATTGATCTCATACCTGGAGCTAGTTTTCCAAACAAAGTAGCGTATAGATTGACGCCGTAGGAGAATGAAGAGGTCAAAAGACAAGTCCAGGATTTGTTGGACAAAGGTTTGGTCAGGGAAAGCTTGATTCTGTGTGTTGTTCCAACAATACTCAGTCCAAAGAAAGACAGAGGCTGGAGGATGTGTACTGACTCGAGGGAAATCAACAAAATAACCATCAGGTACAGATTTCCATTGCCAAGGATGGATGATCTGATGGATTTCTTGAGTGGGGCCAAATTTTTTTCAAAGATTGATTTGAAAAGTGGTTATCACCAAATCCGCATGAGAGAAGGTGACAAATGGAAGACAACATTCAAAACCAATGAAGGGTTATATGAATGGATTGTTATGTCATTTGGTTTAACAAACATGCCGAGTACTTTCATGAGATTGATGAATGAAGTCCTTAAGGATTTCATTGGAATTTTTTTTATTGTGTACCTTAATGACATACTGATTTTTAGTAAAACAAAGGCAGAGCATCTGAAACATCTGGCTACAGTGATGCAGAGGTTACAACAAGAGAAGCTATTGATAAACATGAAGAAATCCTCATTCATGAAGATGGAGCTCATTTATTTGGGGTTTGTTATTTCTGTAGATAAGTTGAGGATGGATCTGGATAAGGTGGAGGTAATCAAGAATTGGCCGTCACCAAAGAATATCTTTGAGGTGAGAAGTTTTCATCGATTGGATAGTTTCTACCGAAAGTTCATTAGGAATTTCAGTGGAATTAGTGCACCGATGATAGACATAGTGAAGAAGAGACATAAATCTTTTCATTGGACAGAAGAAGCCGAAAGGAGTTTTAATCTGTTGAGGAGGAAAATCACAGAACAACCAATCCTGGTGTTGCCTAATTTCCAAAAGACATTTCAAGTGAAATGCGATGCAAGTGGATTTGCAATAGGGGCAGTTTTGATTCAAGAAGATAGGCCGATAGCATACTTCAGTGAGAATTTGAATGAAGCGAAAGTAAAATACTCCACGTATGACAAGGAGTTCTATGCTATCATTCATGCATTGAAAAAATGGAGACATTACTTCATTCCCAAGGAGTTTGTCTTGTATAGTGATAATCATGCATTGCAATTTGTGACTCAACAGGGGAAGTTGAATCAAAGACATGTAAAATGGGTTGAATATATGAAAAATTTCACTTTTGTGATTAAACATATTTCTGGAACTGCTAACAAAGTTGTTGATGCTTTGAGCAGGAAGTGTTTGCTATTGCAGGAGTTCAGAGTCAAAACATTGGGTTTTGATGATCTCAGGGACATGTATAGAGATGATCCAGATTTTAAAGAGGCGTATGAAGCAGCTGAGAATCCAATTCTCAGGGATAGAAGCCAATGGGAAGAATACATGATCCAGGAAGGATTACTATTTAAAGGTAATCAACTTTGTATTCCAAAATGCTCCATGAGGGAGAATTTGCTGAAGGAGAAACACAGTGGAGGATTGGTCGGGCATTTCGGTCATGACAAGACGTTCGCAAAGTTGAATGAGTCATATTTTTTGCCAGGAATGCAAGTAGACGTCAAAATATTTGTGGACAGATGTAGAATTTGTCAACATTCAAAAGGAAAGAGGCAGAATGCAGGTTTTTATCAACCATTACCCATACCTCAGAGGCCATGGGATACAGTTAGCATGGACTTCATATTGGGGTTGCCAAGAACACAAAGAGGGTTTGAATCAATCTTTGTGGTAGTGGATAGATTTTCCAAAATGGCACATTTCATTCCATGTCAGAAAACTAGTGACGCAACTCACATTGCGAACCTGTTTTTCAAAGAAGTCATTCGACTTCACGGCTTACCAAGGAGCATAGTTTCGGATCGAGACACGAAGTTTGTAGAACACTTCTGAAGAACCTTATGGAAGAAGCTGGGAACAAACTTGTCATTTAGTTTAGCTTATCATCCTTAGATGGATGGACAGACAGAAGTAGTGAACATAAGTCTGGGAGACTTACTGAGGAGCTTGGTGATAGAACACCACAGCCAGTGGGACAACATATTACCATAGGCGAAATTTGCGTACAATGATTCAATCAATAGAAGCATGAGACAAAGTCCATTTCATATTGTCTATGGAATGCAACCAAGAGGAGTTTCTGAGCTGAGGGATTCAGAACAGATTGCGACTAGGAGTGCTAGTGCAGAAGATTTCGCAGAGGCGATGAAGGAGCTTCACATCTAGGTGAAGGAGCGATTGCAACATTCAAGCCAAGAATATAAATGCAAAGCAGATCAACACAGGAGAGAACTTCAGTTTGAAGTTGGCAATTTGATCCTTGCACATTTGAGAAAGGAAAGGTTCCCGAGGGGAACATATCATAAACTCAAGATGAAGAAGATCAGACCATGTAAGGCTTGAAGAAATTTGGGGCGAATGCATATGATATTGAATTACCCGATGGGATCAAAATTTATTTGATATTCAATGTCTCAGATTTGTACCCTTATAAAACTGAGGAAGGAGAAGAAGGAAATGAATAGCCAGAGGTCTAGTGGACAAAACAAATGCCACTTGCAGAAAATATGCAGATGGAGCACATACTGGACAAAAGAATTAGTAAGAGGACCAGGCAGAAGCAATACTTTGAATACTTGGTCAAGTGGAAGGGCCATCCAGTTGAAGATGCCAGTTGGGAGAACGAAGCCAAAATACAGAATCATGGGAGACCGTGCACGAGCTCATGGACAGGAGGCCATGAAAATTTTCAAGCGAGGGAGTATGATGTAGGAGCATCGTAAGGGCGTGCAAGCATAGCCAACAACGAGCCAGCGCGGAGATAAGAGACAACTGGAAAAGCACCGAGCACATTTTTTGAAAATGTTTTGAAATATTAATGAAGTCATTAAGTGAAGGCATTCTTGTATTATTGTAATAAGACCTTGAGTGTCCCGCTCTCATCTGAAGTAGATAGAGGCATTTATGCAAAGTTAATGTAGGTATATAGAATTTAATTCTTAGATTAGACAGTTTTAGAGCGCAAGAGGAAAACGGGATATAGAAACCCTCGTTGTATAGTTGTATTATTGTTGTCAATATGTGAGCATAGAGAAAAGAGAAGAAGAGCAGAGAGCTGTGTAGAAGAATTCCATGTACATAAGTTCTTGATTAATACAAAAAGCCTTGATTCAGACTCATGGTTCTCATATATTCTCTACGTGTGCATTATTGAATTTTATGCTCATGAATGTTTTACTCTTTCTGTCATGCATTTGTTGTTTATGTTGTGTATGATTGATTTCTTGGTTAAATGTCTGAAATATGAGAGAGAGAGTAAGGGAAATGAGTTTCAATTGTTTCTCTATCTAAGCAAGAGTTCCTGCAAGGAGTGCAATTGAATTGTTCGCAAGGAGTGCGTTGAAAAAGGGTTCATAGGTTTGTCTCTGAAAGCTCAGATAGGATAGCTTTTGTTCTCATTTCCTCAGAAGTGTAGTTAGGCATAGGAGCCATGCAAAGTGTGTGCAGGGTTTGTAAGACCTAAAGGATTGTTGAAGGAATACTGTCACAAGGAGTGCGTAGAGTCAAAGGACTTCAATTCTTTGAAGTAATTGAAGGATTTTCCACAAGGAGTGAGTGCAAGAGTCTTCTTTAAGACTCGGAGTTGGAGAAAGCTCAGGAGCGATAGAGTCTTCGCAGTTGTCGAAGAAAGCACAGAAAGTTGATGCCTTGAGGTGTTGAAAGGAGGCGTCACAAGGTTGTGTTGTAGGTGGTTAAGTTCCGTGGAAAACCACTTTATCAAATTTGCAGAAGTTCTCAGAAGGGAGAACGGACGGTCGGAATCCTCCATGGGAAATTCGTGAAATCCTGCGAGCCGTTAGATCTCACAGAGGGGAAAGGAGGTTATGGTGGTCATTTTCTGCAAATGGAAGCTCAGGAGAGAGAGGGTCGTAGATTCACGCCAACGAGGACCATTGGATCTACTCACGAAATTCCATTTCGGGGTTTCGTGAGTAGGAGAACCGAAGGCCTTGTAGCGAGATTCACGAAGTCGTGAAACGTGAAGTCCCAAAGTCGCAAGTGTTAGAATATAGAAGATGGTGTGCTCATTTTTCCATTGACGATACCCTCGTCACCCAACCATAGGCTGAAGCCTCCCTCCGAGCACCTTAACCTTGACTGAGAATTCCTCCGGAAGCAAACCCTAGGCTAGATAGCCAACCAAAGAGAAGCACATCTCTCCCCAAGGATAGCGCAACACAAAAGACTGATCAGATTTTCCAAATCCTAGCTAAGAGATATTCAAGCCAATACTGAAACTAGCTACTGCTGCAGCTGCACCTGCAACCCTCCTCCAAACCTACGCACCAGACTGCAACTGCAGTGCGCACCAACTAGGAAAACTGCAGTCTTGAGATGTGACAAATGAGAATTGGCACCCTGTATTTATAGTAATCCTGCCAGTTTACTAGGGATGACTTCTCTTTCTGGGTATGTGTCTGTTCAGTATATTATTATTAATTATGGTCGACTTCTTCTCTTGGAGGCTAATAGCCTAATATAAATTTTCTTCTTGAGCTGACAAGGCTTCTAGGGTTATTAGCCAACTCATTAGGGTTTCTCTTTCTTCCCGGAGTCTTCTATTCTCGTCAGGTTCACACGTGGGGGTAAATACCTCCCACAACTACCATAATATTAACACTCCCTTCTAGCTAGAGAGGTATTCACAGGTAATGGACTTGAGCACAAAACATACCATTTACCCGGTAGCATCAATATAGTCATCTAGACTATTTCATGACTAGATCATGAGCATCACCATCACCATCAGCTGCATCATCTTCTCGAAAACATACTTCATCTGAGTAGTTAGATATGATGTTGGATAAGTCACTCTCACCATGGATTGATACAAGAGGATTAAAGGCTCTGAACTATTTTCCTTCTGGAAAATCTTTGTTCATCATTCATCTGAATGATGATCTCCAATAATCTGTTGATAGTCTTCAAGGCAATTAGAACAAGGATAGAACACACCTGTGTCTATTCATAGTAATACACAACTACAATTCAGTGGTTAACTACCACATCAAGTAACACACAAGTACTTGATCAACAACGTATAGTTGCGAGCAATGAAACACATTCACCACAATAGTCCTCATCTACTGTCATATAGTCTTCATAACAAACATCTGAGAGAATTCTGCATAGAAACAATGTTATGATAAAAATTATATCATCTGGGCCAATCTTTCACTCATGTCTATGAGATATGAAAGAATGTCTACCACCACAGTAGTATTCATCTGCATAGAAACAATGTTATCATAAAAATTGAATCAACTGGGCCAATCTTTCACTCATGTCTGTGAGATCTGAAAGAGTGTCTGCCCTCAGTATAGAATATCAACAATGATCATCTGGGCCAATCTTTCACTCACGTCTGTGAGATCTGAAAGAATGTCTGCCCTCAATATATAACATCAATAATAATCATCTAGGCCAATCTTTCACTCACGTCTGTGAGGTCTGAAAGAATGTCTGACCTCAACATAGAATATCAATAATAGGCTATCTGCCCCATTCTTCTCAACCAAGGAATAAGGATTTTTTCTGATTTATGAACCTAGACCATTTCCCACCCTGGGCCATTCTTCTGACACTAAACAAAGTGTAACCTGGAGAGAATGAGTCTTCCCTCGAGAAATGCTTGGACCATTCCTTACCCTGGGCCATTCCTCCGACACTAAAAAAAGTATAACCTAGAGGGAATGAGTCTGCCCTAAGGAATGACTGTCCTGGACTATTCCCCACCCCGGGTCATTATTTCAACACTAAACAAAGTGTAACCTAGAGAGAATGAGTCTGCCCTCGAGGAATAACTGTCCCTGATTGTTGAGCTTGGACTACTCCCCACCCTGGGCCATTCCTCTGACACCAAACAAGGTGTAGCCTGGAAAGAATGAGTCTACCCTCGAGGAGTAACTATCCAGACCATTCCCCACCCTGGGCCATTCCTCTGACACTAAACAAAGTGTAACCTGGAGAGAATGAGTCTGCCCTCGAGGAATGTCTGTCCTGCATCAAGCTCCAAAATAGACGATTCTTCGAAACTGCTCACAACTGTGAACTTCGAAAGAATGACTGCCCGACGAGGCGGACCATTCTACTTGACCACTACACAGAGTGACTGTCAAGAAGAATGACTGTCCTAGACCACTCCCCATAATGGGAAGTCACTGTCTATGATACATCAGCAATCAGTCTACCTCCCATGTTAATTACAATGGGAAGTCACTGTCCATCAGAAATCTTAATCCACTTTCCGAACAGGAAAGAATCTGTCCAATCTGGACTATTTCTCAATTACAAAGATAAATGCTCCCTCCTAACTGGAGAGTTATTTAACTCAAAAAAAAAATGTTTGCTTACCTTATTTTAGTTTGGAGAGTCTTCCCTTTAGGTTAATAGAGTTATTTCCACGATCTCTAGCTTGAGTATGCAAATCCTTTCATCTTGGATAGAGGCTTTACCAAAATGTATGCTTATCTGCTCATCTGTGGAGATATGTATTGGAGAAAACATTTTCTTCTTTCTGGACTTCATCATGGGTAGTGTAATGCTTGTACTGTAGTCTGGAACACTGTGAAGGCTTCTTGTA
>ML816516.1:109349-123444 GCA_009831015.1 Picea engelmannii
ACACTGTGAAGGCTTCTTGTATATCTGAACAATAGAGTATATCATAGTTGGATAACTGGAACATATCCGTGTGGCACTTCTTCTGTCATCATGAGATCTGATCTTCTGAGTAGTCATTTTGATGTTATAGGAAATCTTCACCATGCTTCTGCTGTGCACTGGAGGTTCTCCACCAAGTTGTCTTCTTCTTATCTGCATACATAAGTATCTTTTTGGTATGCCTAAAAGTCTTGAGATTTCTCTGCATGCGCTCTTTACTCAATTTCTTCTGGAGAACATTCTTTGCATTCATCTGATGTAGAATTCTGACTCATGGATGTTGCGGATAATATAATGAATTATATAGAGATAAGTCTGGTGTACTGGAACAATCAATCATCAGAGTCTTCTCCCTCCATCTAAGAGAACCTTTGGTTTTGGATCTCGCAATTCTTTCATTCATAAGTCTTCCGTACACTGTTCTTCATCACGACTTTCAGTTCTTCTGCTTGATTGCTTTTAGTGAGTTCATATCAGGCTGGTAATCTTGTGATAGAATGACTGGTTCTTCTGGTTCTTCTTTCTTTCTTGGAATCCTTATGTTCCTCTTCATGTTTTTCTTTTACTTTTGGGTCCATGGAGTTTCTTATAGATTCCATGCCTTAGAGATTCCACTTCTTACCTTCATCATCGGTTCACGGATCTAGATGGACAACCAGGAATACTTTAAGGCTTCTCTTCGAAAAGGTCTTCTTCTACGGTTGAGTTGAACATGTACTGTCTTTTCATGGCTTCTACCATGGATATATGTATTTCATCATCTTCAATGGATCATAGGATTAGCTCCCTCCTAATCCTTGCTTCATGTATAGGTGCATATAATCTGCTCCCTTCGTCTGACTGAGTCCATGCTTCCGTCTTCGTCCTTATTGTATTCTATATAATAGAGTCCATGCTTCCATCTGCATCCTTATTGTCTTCTGCAATATATAATTATCTCTCTTGTCTTAACAGAGTCCACGCTTCCATTTTAGTTGTCGTCATAAGTCTTTCTTCATTTTCTTTTTGATTGTTGACTTCTTTCTGTCTTTACTTTTTCCAAGTCTCTTCAAGATTGATTTCTGATTTTGGTCTTATTTTGTAATGTCTTCCACATGATTTGTATTTTATCCTCTCATATGTTTAGGGTTTAGGGTTTTTTCAACTGCTTCTGCTGATAACCCTAGCTACAGTGCTTTTGGAAGCTACTCCTGCTAGTAACCCTAGTGACAGTTCCTCAACGAGCTCAATGTCTAGCAGTTATGTTTCCTTCCAGCGTTTTAGGCTGACTGAAGGGGTGTGGGCCCATAACCTATTAGAATATAGAATATGGTGTGCTCATTTTTACCATTGACGATACCCTCGTCACCCAACCACAGGCCGAAGCCTCCCTCCGAGCACCTTAACCTTGACTGATAATTCCTCTGGAAGAAAACCCTAGGCTAGATATCCAAACAAAGAGCAGCGCATCTCTCCCCAAGGATAGCGCAACACAAAAGACTGATCAGATGTTCCAAACCCTAGCCAAGAGATATTCAAGCCAATACTGAAACTAGTTGCTGTGGCAACTGCACCTGCAACCCTCTTCCAAACCTGTGCACCAGACTGCAACTGCAGTGCACACCAACTGGGAAAACCGTAGTCCTGAGATGTGACAAATGAGAACTGGCGCCCTGTATTTATAGTAATCCTGCCAGTTTACTAGGGTCGACTTCTCTTTCTGGGTATGTGTCTGTTCAGTATATTATTATTAATTCTGGCTGACTTCTTCTCTTGGAGGCTAATATCCTAATATAAATTTTCTTCTTGAGCCGACAAGGCTTCTAGGTTTATTAGCCAACTCATTAGGGTTTCTCTTGCTTCCTGGAGTCTTCTATTCTCGTCAGGTTCACACGTGGGGGTAAATACCTCCCGCGGCTACCATAATATTAACAACGAGTTGGGATAAGGTTGCTAACGAGTTCAGGATCTCGACACTTTGGGTGTCGGGGATACCAAGGAGGCATCTCTTGAGGAGAGAAATCGTGAAGTGTGAAGATAGCACGAGGGAAACGTGGTAGAATCGTGAGGTGGGCCTGCCGAAGAGACAGGTGGACGCGTGTCGTCTGTTGAAAGAAGTCAATACCCCATTGACCTCTCGTGTCTCAGGGATTCACGAGACAAGAGCCGTGAGTTTGATATTGAAATTCATGAAGTGGCAAGAAGAGAAAATTGCTAGAGACATGCCTAGCCAGTGGTCACATGTAGAGAGTGCTGACAAGAGAAGGAGCGTACCCGTATCGACATTTCGGGTATTGCGAGTTTGGGGAGCAAGAGTTGGGATTTTCAACTCACGAACTCGCGAGTGGTGAGTTATGACAAGAACTTAGGAACATCGGGAGTTCGGGTCTCGAAAAGTGAAGAGTTGAAGATTTGGGAGGAGAAGTCGCGAAGTCGCGAACTCCGAGGTCCCGAAATCGTGAGAAACATGACTACATCGTTTGGTCAAAAGGAGGTGGGAATTAACGTTTTTGTGTTCGGTCACATGAGCTCAATTCACAAGGACCTATGGAGAAGAATCATTTTGTGTTTGTTGGATTCCCCGAAGAGGAATCGAAGAGTCAATTTGACTCAAGGAGAGGAAGTAGAGCGATCCTGTAGTGGATTGTCGACCCGAGGGCCGATAGGGTCGACGTCTGCGTCATTGAATCAATCTGAAAATGTTACACAACAACTGCAGACTGTACTCTAACCAACACATTTGGTCTTACTAAATTTGGATCTGTTATGAATAAGTTATGACGTTTTTACCCGAAACACCTGTTTTAGACTAGTTTTAGGACTAGCCACAAACCCTATTTTCCACGGAGTGTAAATCCAAAAATACAATGACCCACAAGCTGAATGTTTTACCACAGATACTTGGATATGTTTCCTCAATGGCCTATCAATCTCACAGTCTGAAACATTATAGAAAAAAAGTTATTGCGCAAATGGTGAGATGATCTGTACATAAGATACCTTAGAAAGCATCATCAAAAGAATTTATCCTCCCTTGAATTTCAGCCCTCTTTTCTTCACCTTCCCTCTGAAATTTGGCTTATATATCCTTTGTTTACCTCATTCACCTATAGATATTCAATATTCTCAAGTGTGATATTAAATGAGAGAGCCTTGCCTCTTATTTATACTCTCCATCTTCTAGGTCACTTAACTTATTTCTAGGTCACTTAACCTATTTTCTGCATTTTTAGGGTTAACCACTTTCCATACTTAGAAAGTTCTCCATTACTTTATCATTTAAATATTCCTCCTTGACTTTGTCACCTCACTTTATCATTTAAATAATCTTCTTTGATTTTTTCACTTCTATTTATTATTTAAATAATCCTTGTTGACTTTGTCACTTTAATTTATCATTTAAATAATAATTTCTTCTTTGAAAGCTCTTTGACTTCTTTGACCTTTTGGGGCTTCAAGCCAACATATGAGGGTCCTCCAACTTCGTAAGGCCATAACTCTCAAACCGTGAGGAGTTATGTTACGTTCCACATACCACCAGAAATGGCATGACATGTAATATCCATATAAAATAGTCTTACCTACAAATATATAAAAAAACATACCATTATCCATCAAACAAACTTGGGTCCATTACCCAAACCTGGGTTCTCCAACTTCTCATGGCCATAACTCTCTAACCGTGAGGAGTTATGTGACACTCCACATACCACTAGAAATGGAATAACATGTACTATCCATATAGAATAGTATTACCTTAAAATATATTAAAACTCATACCATTATACATGAAACAACCTTGGGTCCATTACCCAAACCTTTGTGCTACCAGAATTTTCTACCGGACTTTCTTCAAGGGTTGACATCAATCACTAAGGGTTGACATCAATCTACAATATCACTCTCCAAGGTTTGACATCAATGATAACCAACAATCCATACCAACTATCCATCAACCTAATCCAGTTGTCTGACAAGAGGAAATATCAATGAGTTTGTATCCCTTCACATCGTCAGGGTATCCAACAAAGATACACTCTGTTCTCTGTGGATCAAGTGACTTCCTCTTCTTAGAGGGAATCCTGGACCATGCACGTGAACCAAAAATACAGAAGTGGGTCACTTCCATTTTTTAGGCCACTCTAAGCATCCTAGGGGGTCTTATCCTTGAAATATCTATGGGGAGATATGTTTTGGATGTAGGTTGAACAATTAACTGCTTCAGCCCATAATATTTGTGGAAGTGGCTTTGCATGTAGCATGCAAGATGCCATCTCTTTTAGAGATCTATTTTTCTGCTCAACAACTCTATTTTGCTTTGGAGTATAAGAAACCATGTGCTGCAACTAAATCTCGGCCTCAAGAAAATGATTTTGTATCTCATGGTTGACATACTCTCCCTCATTATCTGTTTAGAGGACTTTGATTTTCTTTCCTAACTATGTCTCAACAAGGGATTTGAAATCTTTGAGGTGTTGAAAGACCTCCTTTTTTTACCTGAGAAAGAAAATCCATGTGAAGAGTGAGAAATCATCAACAAAAAATGAGAACGTACCTTGCTTTACTAATTGATGGATGCAGAAATGGGCCCCATGAGGTCACTATGGATCATATCTAAAGGAAAGGAATCCTAATGAGTCTTTCCTTTGTTGAATTTCTCTTGAGGGTGTTTTCCAAGAACACATCCCTCAAAAATTCCTTTGGAGAAGTGGATGTCAAGTATACCATCAACCATTCCATGCTTGCTAATTTGTTGCATATATATGAAATTTAAATTCCTGAACCTTTTGTTCCATATCCTACTTCTTTCATCAGCATGGGTAAGCAATACTATAGAATCTGGTTCAATAAATTCAAAAAATGTGTAGAGTCTAGATTGATGATTTACCTCATTGGTAGAAAACCCGGAATTGGTTTGCATGTCATATATATCCACTGCATCAGGTGTGAATATAACACTTTTTCTGGTGCTGAAGTTTTTCATCTGATACACAGAGTGAAGGTTGACAAAAATTTTGCGAACGTGTAGCACATTCTCAAAGCTTCCATTTGTGAGTTCAATTCTTCCTTTGTCGATGATCTCGATTGGAGAGTTGTCCCCCATCAAAATAACATGACCTTTTCATGCATCCAATGAAGAATAGACTTCTTTTATGGCTGCCATGTGGTGTGATGCACCTGAATCTACGATCCAAGCATCAAGAGAGGAGTTGATGGCAATCAAAGCATGGATAAAATTGTCTTTCTTTGGATTCTAATCTTCTGGCTTCTTCTTCTTGGCACCCTTGGGGATGATATCTCCAAGTTTGTTTTGTTGAAGTATTTGGGCCATTTGATCTATCTGTTTTTGCATACATGTGGATTTTGGATGGAATCCTTTATGGAAATAAGTGCATTTCACTTCTTTTCTTCCCTATCCACCTTTGGATCCGTAGGCATCATTGAAGGGTTTTGAGTACCCTTCCTTCTTTGGATTTGCATGTGCATTCCTTTTGTCTTTGTCTTTAGATTTTTCATATTCATGACTACTACCATCTTTCAAAATAAGTGCATGCACCTTTGGTCCTTTGATTTTGGCCATATTGATGAGCTTGTTCTACTCTGGTGTGAGAGACTCGATAAAGGCCTCAAGAGAGGGCATTGTACAAGTGGATCTAGAGGCGAGCCTAACTGAATGAAATGTAGATAAAAACACTGAGTATTCTATACCAATCTTTGAGAGAATTATAAGAACCCTTTGTTTCTCCTCCTTAGATTTATCAAGCCCGCAAGCCTTGAGTTGTGACAACAAATCCTTATATTTGGTAAATAAATTTTGGATATTGTTGAAGGTTTTTGGATCCAAAGTGAGAAATTCCACCTCGAGCATGTGTCCCCTCATCTCGTCATTTTTTCCAAAAATCCATTTCATGGTGTTCCATGATTCATTGGGGATTTTACATGAGGATATGTGAAAGAGGAGTTCGGGAGAAATGAGACTGCAAATAGTTCCAAAATCTTCATCCATTCGATTCAGATCCTTGGATTTTTCTATGGATGGTGTGGGTTTGTTCTCTATGTTCATGGCTAACCTATATAATCCTCTTCCTCGAAGTTGCATTATCATCTTCTCCCTCCATGCAAAGAAATTGTAGGGTGTAAGAATGAATTCTTTTGGAAATTCCATTTTTCCGCTGTCCTCAATCTTCAATACCTGCAAAAATAATCTGGTGTGTGTTTTCCCTAGTAGTTTGTTATCTCTAATACCATGGAAATGTGTTGAACCTACACAGAATAGATCTAGATAGAAAATGACATACACAATTTGCAGAGAAAATATGAGAAAAGAGAAGCAGGAGAGAAAGCATGGAAGAATTCTCATTAACCAAATGAATGGATGATAATTTACACATGATATACTTAGTATAACACAACTAATGCACATTGGGGGAGAAGCCAATGCACCGTAGTGGTGGTCTAGAGTGATCTGGACACACACCAACAATTAAAGGAGTAAAATGCCACCTAGTCTAGTCTCTCAGGAAATTACAGGAGTGAACTTCCACCTAGTCTGTGTTAACTAGTCTCTCAGTCTTCAGTTAACTAACTAAAACATAGTGAAGTGAGGAGGAGATCAGGGAATCATGAGAAATGCGCTAGTATGGTGATAATCCCAAGGACAATGTGCATTAGCTAGTGATGATCCCAATGCTACATGGTGATGATACCAATGTGGCATCTAGACTCCACTCAACTGATCAAACTGAAGTGTGAACTGAAGAGAATATTCTCCTAGAGGAATATTCTCCCTAAACTATAGGAGACTAAATAATGAATAATAAACATAGGGAAAACCTTAGGAAAAATAAATCGTAGGTGTGTGTGAAGTATCTCCAACAGGGAGACCCCATCCCTAACCAACTTTTCTCCACACACACAACTTGCATGCTTGTTGGATCCAACAATGAAGGATCAAAGGGGGTCAATGATGATCAACACTCATCATTGCATCGCGACCCCTCCCACCCCCACCTACTGACCATTGAAAAAAAGGGGGGGTATGTGAAGGAAAATTCTAGTTTTCAGTCTGGTGATGTGGAAAATTGAGGTAGATTTCACCCCCTCCTAGTGGTTTCCAAACCCACCAAGGGACCCCCCATAAATAGGGTTCCGTGGGACTCAAACTCATGGTTCTGCTAGATAGGCAGGTGCCCACCACTGCGGCTCCACCTCACGTGCCACCTACCACACCTAGTGCCATACTCCACCATGTACCTTCTACCATGGAAATACAAATCATCCCTCTACCATGTTAGATGGCACATGATCTCCATGTCACGTTGACGTCATTGTATGAAAAGATTCCCAAAAGTTTCCAATTTTTCCATTTTTCCCAAAATGCCCAATAATACATAATTTCAAAATTCATTTTTCAGGCCACCATTGACGCTTTGAAACTAAATTAATATGGCCAATTCCATCCTTTTTCATGTCAATTCAATCTATTCATGTGAAATTTGATCCTCTCACGTCGAATTTCTCCATAATTTCATTGCAAAAATTGGGGCTTTTGCCCAATTTCACCCAATTTTGTCATGGGCACGATGGCCACTCTGTAAACTTGAAATTCAACCATCTACAGGCTAAAATTTTCCCAATTAGAGATTAAAATTGATTATTTTTAATTCTCAGGCTTGGGTCTTTTAAATTATCTATGAAATTTCCCCCAATTTCATTGCAGTAATTTTATCAAACAATTTGCAGACTTCCTCTGAAATTTTGATTTCTGCAAATTTCCACTTCAACACTTTGTTATTCGGACCATGCAGGATAATTTAAAAAAATGAAGCTATAATACCACAATGTAGCATCCCCAGCCCCAAGTTGGGACCATGCCACAATTTGTTTTCCCCTTGTAATACACATTAATAAATTAAAAATGCTCTGCATATGAACACAAATGTATTCTAACAACAAATAATACCTTAAATTAATTATAAAATTAAACCCATATAAGAAATACCATAATTAATGACACAACATTCATAATAAACACATGAAGACACTTATCTTTTGAAGAAGTCACCAACTGCATGCGTACCTCAAACTTTCCTCCCAGCCATAGATTTTGTTGCTCATAAGCTCTTAGCAGCAGGTCACCCATGAGCCGAGGCCTAAACTCCACTAAGGAAAAGGAATCCTAAACAGGATAAGTTCTATCAAACAACATAAATTATTAGACTAAGGTGCCAAATCCAACAACCATCCTATATCTTCTCATTCCCCACATTCTTATCTCATCCTAGGAAGTGTACCCCTTCTCTACTCAACAATGCTTTGGTTGTCCCACTTCCCTTCTGGGGCTTCAAAAACAGGAAGAAAAAGAAGTCTCAGAGGTCTGTAATTTCATCCTGGAATATAGGGAAAACAATTCCCAGTATTTCTCTCACCTGGAGAGAATGCTCATGGGCCTGACAACACTGTTCTTCAAAATACACACCGGCTTGGAAATATGCTTCTTCCGCTCAAATAACCAGGGAATTTTGGTTAAAAACAACTCCAATTTCTCCAAGTATAGGTACCAAAATATATATGGAAGAGAGAGTACATATGATAGTGGATAATCATGAGTGAATGATGGGAAATATTAAACAATTACACTAATTTCCCAAAATATATGTGCATGTTCCAAACTTGACACTTTTCATGTTGGGAACTACCTTGGGATCCACTTGTGGTACGGTCCCCCACTTTTAGGAACTTAGTATATGATTATATCCATAGCTTAGAATTTTAGGAAATATTAATACAATATTTACTTGGGCTTAATCCCCCTTGTCTTAGCCCCTCTTCCTAGACTCTTATCCCACCTTTCCCTTCTAGTGGAGTTTTACCCCCCATACGGTTTTGTCTAGTTGGTCTGTAGTAGTGATGTATTTTTATTAATATTCCAGGTGCGATTACATATTACAATGATAGGATCATTGGCCTTTTAGCATTATGGTCTCTCCAGCGTAATAACCACACATGCACTTTGGCCTCAAAACATATTTACAATGGCACTCTATCCCAAAATATCCTGGATCACCAACCTATATGTACATTTACAATTGGGGTTCGGCCTAGGGTTATCACAATATAAACCTTGAGGTAAATGATATTGATCTACTTCTTTCAATTTGATTAATACAACATTGGTTTTCCCCTCTAAATATTTATATTGCATGTGCAAATGTGTAGATCTATTTTATTTCCTCATATATCAGATTAGATACAAGCTAGATCTAGGATTCTAATGCTAGGAAGAGAAGTAGAAAATAATTTTGTTGTCTCTTGTGTGCAAGAAGTAGGTTGTAGGAGTTGGAGTTGGAACTTCAGGACTACAGTAGCCAAGATATATGAGGATGACCTTCAGGATTAAGGTACATCATTCTACCATTTCTTAGTGTAGATGTGAATCTATTTGCTTGTGTCTAGGAAATCAATAGAAGTCTAGCCCAATGTATGTCTAGAATCAATAATCAGATCCTAGGGATATCTTAATATCCTTTTGGTGAGATTTTTATCAACAATAGGCCCATGACGTTATGGGTTCAGTTGCACACACTTCAATGCATGGATTTAGACAGTGAGAGAGTCGGGTATTTTAGTGTATGACTAAGTAAAGATGTCCCTAAAATCCTAAAAAAAAACCTTATATGTAAGGACTTCCTCTGGGGAGCATGTGACGCAAAGGATGATGTCTTTGGTAATTCGTAGTTTAATGTAAATGTCCACTTTGAAGTTCATGGAAATATTGGCCATGTTCCCTTCTTCAAAAGCATAGGGGGAAGGGATTGTGTGTTTGAACCAATCTATATGCCCAGGAGGAATGAATTCTTTAGTTTCAACTACATAGATATTAAATTTTGTGGTATGTTGAAAAGCATATTGAGGGAGGAAGAATGAAAAATGGTGCACTGCATCCCAGGGATATTTGGATTCCATCTTCGCCTATAGAATGTATTCATTGGAATGGAAGACATGCGAAGGTGAAAACAAGGACCTCTGAGAGGCATGAATGGTTTGGGTCATAATTTTGGTGCCAAACATATCACACGAGAGTGACACAACATTGGGTGTCGAGGAGCCAACATATGTCAATATATCACAAACAGAGTGAGCATGTGGCCTTACGATGTTTTTTAATATTCCTGATGATGGGGAGAAAGTAATAAACTTGCCAAGTGATGACTATCTTACAGAAGGTAGTGAACCTATTGCTTATGAGACATAGACTATGTGCACACACATGTGTGTGTTGTGGGCTCCAAGAGGATGAATGATTTCTTTCCATGAACTGACCAAATAGTTGGGGGGGAACAAAAGGGGATGTTTCCTTCCATGGATATACTAGGGGGGGGAATTGGGGAAGAAGTTGTTGATGCTTGCTCCTGGGTAGGAGAGTTAGGGGAGCCCTAGGGGGTGGCTACAATGTTAAGGGTCCTTTTTACTTGGAGGGGTTCCTTAAGATGTTGAATTATGGTCATGTGATAATTTCAATACTCAATGATCAATGGAAACATGTGGGAGAAATGATCCAATTTCCTACATAATGTGCATGGGAAATCATTTCACATGTTCACTGAGGTGGACATGTAGTAAATATTGGAGCGACCAAAATTAGTGATTGATGTCAATTTTGATGCCAATTGGGTGGGTCTTGGAATAGTCATTGATGGAATATTTCAATTTTTTTCCAAAAGTGTGGGAGGTTGGGATAATTATGGTTGTAGTGGCCATACTTTGAATATATAGTTCATGGGTAGTTTGTATGCAATGTTTTATTGCACATGGTGGTAGACTCCTTTGTAGGTTCTAGGGATGTCTCTATGGGAGGGATGGGAAATAGGGGGTTACCCTTGGTAGAGGATAAGGTTCCTTAATTCCAAATGAGTGGGACATAATTTCATTAGGTGACCTGGTGCTTTATAGAGTGCACATGGATGTTGTACTCTAGGAGTAGTTTGAGTATTTACCCCAAAATTCTTCTTTCCCCCCCCCAACTATATGACCAGGCTATTCCAATAATAGGTTGACCTAGATTTTCATTGGTTATGCTATTGTTTGAGGTGGAAGTAAAGGTACCGGTACCATATATGGGGGGTCAATATACCATTTAGGTATTTCTAACACCATGTTTGGAAGCATGATTGTAACTGCTACCTGGTAATTTGTAACTCCTGGTGGTGGGTAGAAGAATGAGATCTAGGTGAGTGGGCAAGGAATGGCCCGTGAAGATGTCAGTTAGTAATTCATGGATGGTGTCTCAGGGATAGAAAAGGAATAATATGGATATACTGTGACATAAGTAACAATGCACACTTGGGTAGAATCCAATGGTGGAACATGTATTGGTTCACCCTAGTATGTGCGAAGGAGTGAGGGGTATTTGAAGATCCATGGACCCATTTCCATGAAGGATGGAAACTCATGAGATTCCCCATTGAGGGAAATGATGTTATCCAAATTCACATTTGGTCATTGTTTATAGTGTTTCAACTGGTCGACCATAAAAAAAATTCCATTATGAGAAAATATCTTGGTGTGAAACATAGACGAAGTGACTACCTTCATCATGTACATGTAGCTACATACAAGTAGAATGTTGTTGTCCAAGGGGGAATCAATGACATTGATATCAATCAAGACCATTTTTCCCATTATCTCTACATGTAAGTTTTGAAATAGGTCCTCGGGTTGAGATGGTTGGACATCATAGGCCCAAAGGGTGATAACATAAGGGGTTAGCTCCTGGGAGCCTAACTTCTACTAGACACTTTTGGACATAATGCACATAGATTCCCCCTCATATAAAATGCATTGATTGATCCATATTGTATCATCATATAATTTTTCATCTATCTTAGAATTGTTTGTGTCTAAAAATTGGAGGAAATGACTTGTAGGGCCATTTTAGTGGTAGGTCCAAGTTTGGAAAATTGGGATACATAACCATCTAGAGCCATCTTAAGGAATTAAATGGAATTTTTTGTGGTTACAACATTAAAAAAAATTCCACACTCTTAACACTTACATACACACCAATACCTTTCCAACGGTGAAACAATCACCTCAATCGAATCTCGTATGAGAAAGTTATGTTTCCCACAAGTTGACCTACCTTGTTGACCACCATGGTACAAGTGGATGCCACATAATCCCCTATTACTCACACAAATGGGGCTATCCACGTGTGTAATTTAAATAATATTCTATAAGTTCCAAACCTTATCACTAATTTAGGGTTGAGGAAGTCAAAATCCTAAACCTAGATGGCTATCGAGCTATGTTAAATAATGGGATGCTAGGAAAATAAGCGGTTCCATTATTTTTCATTGTACTTGTTCCATAATTGAGAAGAGTGTCCAAGGAGTGGGATTTGAGAGAATAATAGAGGTAGGAAGAAGAGTATGTAGTATCCATTCAGTCCATAGAGTTATAGGCAACTCCATAGTGAGTGCCACCCTTTCTTTGTACTTGCATTTACTAACTAAAGAAAAGAGAGAAAAGCATAGGCATCACCTTCTAGTTAGGTGTTGTGTTCATTTTTCAACGTGGGTGGACAAAAACCAATCCCTTATCTACCTTGTCAAGCCAATAAAGTAGTACATTCAAACATTAGTTGGTTAGAGGGCTAACCATGAAATAAACAAAGACATAAAAAGAAGAAAATGTGACAAAACTAAGCATGCATGAGATACAACTAAAAACTAAAAAATAGGAACAAGAGATAGCTACCAATGGAAAGGATTTTGTTTGATAACACCTTGGAGAAATATAGGGAACTTCTTATTTCCCCTGTTCCTTCTTGGGAGGGACCTTAAGGTCCCTAATATAGAACTCCTTCTCTTCTTAAATGAAATGATAACGGTGAAGAATTACTCACCAAGCTTCTCAAGAGGCGAGAAGAATGGCATTTTCTATGGATGCTAGAAATCTTCTATGAGAAAGATGGATTCTCAAGGAGAAAATACAAAAACATAACAATACATATGAAACTCTTTCTTTGTTTCATACCTCAATCTTGTATTTATAAGACTCATACAAGATTTTACAAAACTATTTTGTAGTGTGAATAAGGGCCCTCATGTAGGTACCTCCTAGTCCTTAAATGGCCCCAAGGATAGATTTCAACCTGATTTGAGAATCTTTTCATGGTACACCCAAGATGGAAGTGGGTGCTACCCCAACCAGAATCATAAATGCACAATTTTTTCATTTGCATGAGTTTCCTTGAGGACAATCATAGAGTTCACACAATTTGTGCAAATTTGATAGTGCTGGCCTACACAAATGTGCGCATAAGTGCCTTTGGGAGACTGTGCAAAAATTTAAGGAACCATTTGTATAGTTTTGTGACTTTCTGAATGAATCTTGTTAGTTTTGGAGGTACTCTATTTGGTGTGTTTAACTAGTAATTTCTTCAGCCATCACCTATATTTTTTTGAGCGATTTTTTGGTGATAATAGATTCCCCCTGATGTGTGAGCTTAGGAGCATACATATAACCAAAATACATCATTTTTTTTTTTTCCTATGATGTCATTGTGTAGAAAAGTTGGAGACAATATAGAGATGAACTGTCAGGGTGAGCCATCAGAGGGAGAGGGGAAAATTATGCTAACCAAATTTTCTCTGTAAAAGGAATAAATATATTTATACAAATAAGGAGGGCATGCCACATGCTCATGACATGAAACCAAAAATGTATAATGGTAACTTAAATCTTTTGATGAAGTGGATATCTACAAATCCCTCGGGGGCATCAATGACGACATATGACGGTTCTAATAAGTGAACTTTCTCTGAATCGAGGGGTTAACAACTGTTTGGAGTGTTTATGGATCAGAGACATTTATGAACTATATAATTCATAAGTCTTCGGAGGATATGGAGAATTGCAATGGTCACATAGTAATAACCATCGTAACATGAAACTATGTTGCGATTAAGTGTTATGGGGGACAACAGAATAAAAAAGAAATGATGACTCTTTCTATTCCATTTGAGACTCCTCATTGATTAGGTAATGAGAGTAAAGATAATTCCACCTTCCT
>ML816517.1:0-10859 GCA_009831015.1 Picea engelmannii
AATGAGGAGTCAGAGTGTTTGAAAAAGAATCTCATTTCCACATAAGTTCACTTATTGATTATCAAGCTTCTCTTTTATTCTTATTTTCTTTTCTTTTTATTTCATCTTTTTATTTTATTTTAATTTGATTCGGAAATCTAGAAATTTACATCTTTATGATATTTAATCAGGTGATTATATTTACAAGAATAGAACCTTGTTTATACCTGATAGGATCTCTTTCAATTTTTTAGCTAAAACAATAAGCATATAAGTTCATACCTCGGATTTTATTTACATTTTCAATCAAACTGACTGTTAATTCATCACCTGTTTTGAGAGAAATAACTATTTTGAAAACCAAGCGTTAGATTCTGATACCTCCTTATTTCTCATCTAATAATAAGTATTTTGCAAGAGCATAAAAATACCTAATCAGAAAATTTTGTAGGACGGGAATGATATGCAGTATACATATTTTTTTTTTCATTTCAGAATATCAAATAAAACCAAGTTTATTTAAAATGAGAAAGTAAAATTTGGACAACCTACGAAAGAAAATAAAATTTTCAAAATTAAACAAGAAACCAAACCGGTATATACAATGGTAATGTGAAACATGTTTATTGCATAAAAAAAAAATAGATAGTGCCCATTGATAGTGGCATCAAAAATTTTCCGGTCGAGATTTTACAGTAGGAAGGAATTCTTTCCCTTTGTCGCTACAATCCCAAATGGTTCGAACCAGAGATGATCAGACTTGTCATGTTTTCCTACATATTTTTTTCTAGCATCCCATTTTAAAACTAGATCACCAAGAAGGAACTCCATGTCTTTCACTTTTTTATCGAAAAGGGATTTCATACTATATTGGTATTTTTGAAGTTTGTCATCAACTTCGACCGTGTTTTGCTAGACTTCGATTATTTGGTTTATCCTCCTTGTTACGTCATTCATCTCTTCATTTTCATCTTGCCACAAATTCATTACTGGAAGAGATAGATTGATAGGAAGGACAACATTAGTACCATAAACCATTTGGAAATGAGACATACCTATTGATTTCTTAGTGTCGATTCAGTTTGTCCATAAGGCATACTTTAGGTGAACATGCCAAGCCTTCTTATTCGTCGTTAATAATTTCTTGATTATATTCATCAAAATTTTTTTGGACGATTCGACCAACCCATTTCCCTGAGGATAATAGGTTATAGAATGTCCTAGCACAATGTTGTATTTTTGACAAAAGGTTATCATTTCCATAGATTTGAAAGCTTGGGCATTGTCCATAAAAAAAAAATTGGGGGCAGCCAAATCTGGATAGGATTTTTTCTTCCAGAAAGTTTATAACTACCGAATCTGTGGCATTCCGAGTCAGAATGGCCTCAACCCATTTCGTGAAATAATCGCTAGCAGTTAGAATCCATTTATGTTGGGAAATTGACTATGGGCGAATTTTTCCATTGAAGTCTAGGCCCCATTGTTGAAAAGGAGCCTTTGTTTTGACTGGGACTAAAGGTAGTGCAGGGAGATTTTGTTTTCTAGAGAACAATTGGCAAGGGTTGCAGGCTATGACCTTGGAATTCACATCGGTAAATAACTTTTTCCAATAATATCCAGCTCTTATAATCTTGTAGGTCATGGACCTCCAGGCATTATGTCCTCCACACACTCCTTTGTGAAATTCATTTATGACATTCTCTGTTTCAGGTTCTGTTAAACATCATAGCAAGAAACCTAGAGGGTCTTTCCAGTACAATTGACCTTCAATAATACCGTACTTAACTATGTGTAGCTTCAACAATATTTCTTTGGATGGAGTCATGTCACTCGGGAATTGAAGGGTGAGGAGATAAGAAATGATATTGCAATACCATTCAAACGAAGAAAATTTATCCTCGATTTGGACTATAGGGGTTTGATCATCAAGTTCTCTTATGTTTGGAATATATCCGTGTGATTCCAGATGATTTATCCCAAGTTCTTTGAAATTTGACTCTGCTAACAATTTCTCCAGACCTCGACCTTTGACTATCTTGTTTTGTTTTTCTTCTAGATCGAACTCCTTAATTTTGGCTAACCACCGACCTCTCCTACCATTGTTGTCTGGTTGTACCAAAATATCTTTGACAGAGCTTGTTGGCACACAAGAAATTATTTTAGAATGCAGTACATATGTCCTAAAAGATTTGAGAGCTTTCACCATCGTGTAATATTGTTTTTAGAGTATATCATATCTTAATTCGGCATCTTTGAGACTTTTACTGAAAAAGTCTATCAGTTTCTCGAAACCCTCTTAGTTCTTTTGCAGGATTACATCTATGATAGTATGTTCTGATGCGAAAGAAAAGATCAGGAATTCTTTAGTATAGTCATGACTAGCTAATACTGGAGATTAACTTATAAATTTCTTAACTCGCTCGAATGACTCTTTAGCTTCAACAATACATTTTATTTCACTGTCTTTCTTCAGCATATATGTGATGAATTTGACAATTTCAGCAAAGTTAGGGATAAACCTTCTCAAAAAAGTTATTTTTCCTAAAAAGGACTGGATTTCTTTTTTATTTCTAGGAATGTTTATTGTTTCAATAGCCTCGATTCGCTTGGGGTCAAGCTTGATTCCATCTTTCGAAACTATATGACCCAGAAGCTTGCCTTCTTGCATAGAAAAATGAGACTTTTTAGGATTTAGAGACAAACCAAATTTTATGCATTTCTCAAAGGTTTGTTTGAGATGAACCAAATGTTCTCCATCAGAATTCGAGAACACTGTTAGATCATCTAAGTAAATAATGAAAAATTTATCTCTCTCACCGATGAAATCTATATCCATCGCTCTTTGGAAAGTGGCTACTGCGTTCATTAAACCAAACGACATTTTATCATACATGAAAGTTCCCCACGGAGTAGTGAATGTGGTTTTTTCTTTATAATATTGATGGACAATAATTTGGTTATAAACTGAGAAACCATCGATCATCGACATTATGTTAGCTCCAGCTAATTTTTCTAGGACATGATCCATTTTTTGCATTACGTAGTTATCCTTCAGATATGATCAACTTAAATTCATGAAATCCATGCAAAGCCTTATTTCTCCACGTTTCTTCCTGACAGGTACCACATTTGCTACCCATTCAGAATACCTAAGTGGAAAAATAATCTTTACGCCGAGAAGCTTATTGACCTCTCTTTCTATTACTGGCAAGAGGATAGGATCGATCTGTCTCAGCTTCTATCTAAAATGTTTGATACCATGATTCAAAGGAATATTATGTTCAATTACAGAGCTATCATAAGTTTTTAAATCATCATAGGACCATGCAAAGACGTCTTTATATTGTTTAATAAATTCGACATATTTATTCTTCACTTGAGATGGAAGGTATTTAGATAACTTGAGTATTTTAGGACCTTCTTTAGTTCCTATGTCACGGTCTTCAACCTCCTTGGTCTGAGGTCGTAGGGTAGATTTCAAGGGTATGTCATCTTGGTCAAACAATCTCTCTAAGGGTATCAAACCTCTGGGGATCTGATTGTTCTTAATTATAAGAATTCAATGATTCATGATCTTATCTTGGAACTCTTCAGGATCTTCTCCTTCCTGCATGATCCAAATCGGATCATTCTAGTTTTCTTTATCTATATGGGTTTCGAAGAAGTCATCAACCATTTCTAGAAACTATTTAATCTTCTCTTCATCTTCAAAGACTTGTCAGTGTTGCACATTATTTGCGATCAAAGGTTTGTGTCTCATTTCTATATGATACTTCAACTTTAGGATAGTAGGCGACATAAACATTACAACTTATTTGACCAAGGAGTCTTCCTATTGATTTTCCATTCTAAGAATGTGATGAATGTTAAATGATTAGAAGAAATTCTCAATCAGATCCCAAGTACAATTTATGTACAACCTTAGCCTTGGATGTTTAGCTTGATGTTGTTTCTTTATTTGTTTTACAATAAGTTCTGTATCACCATGAACTATTATATTTTCAATTTTTAGTTTCCCGGCGGCTTCTAGTCCTAAGACCAGAGCCTCGTACTCACATACATTATTAGTATAATCAATTTCCCATTGCAATATTTATGAAAAGGGTATGACATATTCATCTCCAGGTGAAAAAAACAACACTCCATCCCTTTCCCCTTCATAGGACGAAGCGCCATCAAAAACAATTTTCCATACTCCCTCTCTACTATTTACATTTTTCTTTGGTTTTTTGTATTTTTATGTTTTCCTCTTCTATACATTGTTCAAAATCATCATCTATTGATAAAATACAATTTTCTAGATCTTGATTGGCATCATAGACTGGGTAATTGTTTGGGTTTTGGGGGTCACTAACAGTGTATGCCAGTCTAGTCTCTTTGTACAGTCGAGTAAATTGTCCACCAAAAATTGGGATCGTGGCATATGTCATGTCTAGTTGGAGTGATATTCCAAGTTTTGAGCATGCCATACTTTGCGGGGATGTCAGAAACAACTACATACATAATAATAATCTTTACGGGAATCTGTGCAAGATTCACTACCAGATCGTTGATCATACCGAGGCACTTAAATTTTATTGAATCAAACAAGTATAAGTCCTAATAAGGTCTAGTGATTTCAAGGCCCAACTTTTCCACAATAATTTTAGTCATTAAGTTGTGAGAGGCCCCATAATCTAACATGAAATTATGAAGTAAGTGGTCATGCATAGTTAAGGTAATATAAAAAGGAGCTATAGAATCCTTAGCATTTTTAATGTGCGGACCAAACATAATCATAGGATTTTCATCTTGTAAATTTATCACGTCTGCATGACATTCCTAATCAGAAAAATTAATCATTTTAGCAATTTTTTTTTATAAATTACATTCTTAGCGAGCTCAAACAGAGGCATCATGGGGATTTTAATCTTATTTATTTAATTCTCTAAACTGAAACCTTCAGTTTCTTTTTTGACTTCTCTATTTGAAGCTTGTTCTTATGTATTCTTTGTTTTCTTAGTTTGTGTGTCTCTGGTTTCAACTACTTTTGTTCGGGAAACTTGTTTTTCAACTAGTGGTTTAGTAACAACTGCCTCATTCACTTTATTTCTTGATAAAATATTTTTTGGTGGAAAATTGTAGTATTTGCTTCTCTAGGCCTTAAATTATAATTTAGTTAAATATCAACCATTATGGAGTTGACGATTCCTTGATATGCAGACTCTCCCAGATTATTTATACTTTCCTCATTACTAAACAGGAGTTCTTGGTCTAGTGATATTTCATAATCCTATCTAGTTAAATGAGGTTCCTGGTCGTCGTCACTAAGGTTGTTTATATCCTCTTCTAACCCCTCATAATTTTTCATATCATCCCTTTGCATAAAATTTTCCATTTTAAGCGGGGCTTGGATTTTTTGATCTTCATTTTTTACTTGCATCTGTTGGGTCTGGGGGTTAGGATTTCTCCTGAAATTATTTCTAGCGAAAGGATCAAGTTTGGCTTGGTCTAGTTCCATTATGGATATTTTTTTTGACAAATATTTGATTATCTTTTCCATGTCATCCATTTTATCTTCCGCAGACTTCCCAGATCTGTAGGATCCTGCTTGTTCCCTAAAGTGTTTAGGTTCTTTGGTTCTTGTATCAACTTTGGATTTCAATTTACCAGATGCCATCATGTTTGATTGGATTTATATGGCTTTGTCCTACATTCCTGTCAGAGTAGTCGATCTTCTTTCTCTTAGAAGTAGGGAAAAATCGAGTTCAAAAGCCCCTACCAAAGTTACCTTTTCTATAGGTTGAGAGGGTTTAACTTCGGCTAGGATATTATGATAAAGTTTGTTAAATCTTTGAGTAAATTCTAGAACCGACTCATAATTATTTTTTCTCAATGCCCTGAATTCAGTCAAATAATAAATATGGTCTTTCTTTTGTGCTCACTTTCTTAAAAAAACATTTTCTAAGCCATCGTATGATCATAGGGATCCTACCAGGATTCCTTGCAAACAGATTCTTACTTGTCCTTAGAAATTTTGCACTAAAATCCTTGAGTAAACATCCTCATGCTCAATGCCAAGGATATCAGTGAATTGATCGAAAAGGGTTATGTGCTCTGTGGTAGTTAAATCTCCTTGTCTCGTAAATTTTGGTAAGTTCTTCGTATAATTTTTGGGTAAATCATGAAGGATGGGGGGAAGGACCAAGGGATCATATCTAGCCTCTACTTTGGAAAAAATCCTAGGGGTTAGAGGTTTTTCTTGACCACCTCCACCTCTGGCACCACCTCCTCCTCTACCTCCAACACCACCTCCTCCAAAAACAACCATCGAAAGTCTGGGGGATGAACTTCAAGAGTTAAAAAGAGGGTTTTCAAAAACTTTGAGAGACTGAAGTGGTGACCTTTCAACTTCTTCGAGATGTGGTGAAGGGAATTCTGGAAAAATATCATTAGGAGATGCAAAGTCTAGAATAGGAGGGAAAAGGAAACATGGACTAGTTTCTTCAGACTTACAATATGCATAGATAGGTGAACCAGTAGGGGAAGAATTGGGGTATACAATGTGTTCTTTAGGGTTTTGTATAACCAAAACCTTTAACTCTGGTAAGGGTGAGGTAGACAGAGTATTAATGACAAAGGGTAAGGAGGAGGCTCCTTTGTTTAGACAGTTGGGAGTATCAGAAGAGTCAATATCAATCTTTATTTTGGGTCCGATTACCTTTGGGTCTTCACATCTAACCTCGGGCTTGCTATTTGAAGCCTTCGCAGAGGGTGTTTGTTTAAAAATTCTCTTCAAGAGTTAACTCTTCAACCAAAACCTTAGTATTGACTTGGGAAAATTTGGGTTGATATTTTTTACATGTCGATGCGGTAGTCGACTTGAGGTATCCCTTTGGTTTTAACAACCTTTCGGGATTGGATACATGTGTGGTCTGTTGATCGTCTAGGTTCTTTCTGGTATTCTTTCGACCTAATTCCATCTTATCTGTGGTGGAGTCGCCAAGTGAAAAATAAAAATAGCCTTAATTCAGTATTCAATCTTTTTTCACTATCAAAGATAGAATCTTACCTTGTCATTTTCCTAGGGAAAAATAACTTTGTTTCTCTGTCCCTAACAACGACGCCAAAAATATGTTGGTCCCAAGATTAAACTTAAGGCTCAAAGAATAATGTTAGGAATCAATAAATTTCAAAGAGAGTGTTTATAAAAGGTTCTTTTTCTACCTTAGTTATATGAGAAACACTCTTTAAATGAAATTAACAGTTCAACAGCACATAGGTCGTATTTCGTGTCTAAGTCAAAATTGTAAAATTAAATGGTGTGAGAGAAAGATACAAAACTGTAAAACAAAGCAAGGCATCAATTACTGAAGAGTCTCACCTTGTTGCAGTAGAACAAAATATATAGTGTAACCTTGAATAAAGAATAAATTACAGTAAGCCACACAACAAGCAGGTCTTTATTTACTCATAGTAAATGCAGAGGAAAAGCTACTTATTTAATAAATTACTGATGCAATACGATTATAGTAGTTGTAGTACTAAATTGAAATCAAACATTTATCAAGGAATGTAATAAAGAAATGTTGAGATATGGAAAACAAAAGAAATACATAACCTAGATGTAACAAAACTTGGAATCTCTGTCTGCACTTGTATTAATACTCAATAAGGAGAGTTTTTCTCTATTACAATTCGACAAGAAGCAGCCTGTAATAAGTCTTTAATCTATGTATTTATACAAAATTGTCACAACTCAAAAATGATTGGAATTCTCATTATCTAAAAATAGTAAATATCTGAAATAAGAGAATAGAACATATAGAATAATGGGCTTCGTTGGCAATCTCTTCATCTGTTGGTCGAAACCCTTATGTCTTATGATCTTCTTGATGTTTTGGCACAACATCCTGGTCATCATAGCCCTGTTGTCATTTGTCTCCTCACTGATATCCAATCATGTAATATCACTTCCTTACTTGTTTCCATATGTGCTTGATTTTTCATATTCAATGCATTGGATGCATCTACGTACTAATTTCACGACCATCCTTGAAGGCTCAGTTGTTTGATTGGTCTCTAAAGTGTATAACTTTCTTTCTACCTGAGGTATCTTTTCCTGTATTCTTTTATCTCCTTAAGACATGACCTGTAGTTGTAATCTTGGTTTCACTATCCATTTGTTTATTTGAAGGAGATTCATCTGTTTCATATTTTGGATGGTCATCATAGCTTCCTCTTTGCTTGTTCTAGAAGTATATTGATTCTTTTATATATCAATTTGACCATGGGATTCGGAAACAACATTCCCTTAAAAATAAATTATCCCTTTGTCTAGTGAAGTAAACGCTTCTAAACAAGCTTCAATTACATCTCTGGTGAGTCTCTTGCCTTGTGTTAAATTTGTTTCCTGGGCCTTCAAAAATCTGTCACCTCTTATTTGTTCTGACAGAGAAAGCTGATGTACATTTGAGACATTATCATTTGGTATCAATAAGGCGACCTCTTGAAACTTAGATCGAGCTGAATGAGATTCTCTCTCCTTGATATAGATGTATTTCAGAGAAAGGTCAACCGCCTGGTAGAACTTCTGGACTCCTTCTACCTTCATAAAAAGATCTTGCTTGGCATTTTCAAGTTTTTCATTTATTTCAATTGCTTGGGTCTGAAGATCCAAAATATCCACTGAAGTAATTTTGGTCAACTCCAACTTAGCTTGCAATTGTTTTATATATTCAACATGTTGGGTGATCAGTCCTTGATTTAACTGAGAATTCCTTTGGAGTTCGTCAAAGTTGGCTTGGAGTTGTTGAACTTGATGTTTATCACCTGATATGATTTGATTGAAGTCTCGATTCATCATGTTCTGAACAGTCTTCTCAGTTGTTAGTATTTTATTTTGCAATTGATCTACCAATTGGTTCCTCTATTTTAGCTACTCGGCCAAATTTTCTACAGATGACTGATTTGTCATGGCAAAGGCACCTAATGAGCCTGCCATTTCTTTAGAAAATTATCAATCATATAATCCCTATCCATCACACATCATTCTTTGACTTTTTATTATTGCACCATCCTTCTGATGCATTTCTCTCTTAATGATGGCTGTCCTCTTATTGCTGAAAAACAAGTCTGAAGGAGGAATTTCTTCGAATTAAATTGGGGTAAGATCATCTATGAAGATGACTGTTATCACTGAAATTTCGTCTACACATGGCGAAAAGAACTCCACATCATCAAAATAGCAATGAAGTCATTCATGGCACTGAATTAATTTCACAGCACTCCAGAAGGGCCAAAAACTATACAAAGTAACCAAAAATTGAAGGGCGCTTTACAGCAGTTTGGTGCACGTGGGCATGCGCAGGACAAAAACGTGTTATTCGTGCATGCACGCTCGACGTGCGGCTGTCAACACAAGAACCCGCGCATCTGCTAAAATGGCGCATTAATTGAATAGGTCGGCCTCCCAACCGCTTACGGACCGGCTCCCAAGTTGATTTGACTCTCAAATCAGAGCCGGATCCGCAAAATCAGCGGGTTCATGACCTAAATAAACCCTAAAAGGGTCCCTGTTCACACTTTGAGAAGGTTATGTGACCGCCCAGGGAGCTGCTATAAAAAGTCGTGAGGATACACTGTTTTGGCAAGGAATTCTAAGAACTGTTATGCTGTTCAGATGGTTTAAGGGCTCATCCTTTAAACAACAACCCATCAGCTGCATCACCGAGAGTTCTTTCACTGATATGCTCAGTTCTTCTCATTTGTAAGGAAAGCAAACTGTGTGAGGGCCCCAAAGAGCCTTCCATTGGGGGAAGAAGGAACCTCTGGTCTCTTCCTTCAGCGTGCTCCAGTTTCATTAATACACCAGCCTGAAACCATTAGTGACACCTGTGTCTTGTGTTTGATGTTTTGTTGTTTCTTTTCATAGTTTTATTTGTTTTCAGTTGATATTAGCTTTTAGTTTGTTTTGTTTCTCTAACCCTATGCTCCATAGTTGTTCTACCCTGCTAGACCCAACAGGGTATGCAAGCGCTCTCTATTTGCTCACCTGGTGACCATTTGAACGCGAACAGACTGGCGACTCCACTGGGGAGTTAGGTATCAAATCCTCCCGCATTTGGGTTTTATTTGCTTTCCTTTTGGTTTTATTAACTTGCAGGGACACAAAGCGGCCTCCGCCGACCTGCTAACCAGTCAATTCACAGGAGAATTGAGAGAAATTCATCCGGAGTTTCTTTCTCGGTAACTTGCCACAGACGCGTGGGTATTCCACCCCACATATGCGTGTCTCGCACGCATGCGCTGGAATTACATGTTCTTTTCCGCGTGCATGCGCTTTGGTTTTTAAGACGGTCCACGCGCAGGCGCCGCATGCGCCTCTGTCTACAGTAAAGGCCGCGCATCCGCTCTAAATTTTTTCATTGTAAGGTTTTGGATGTGGGGAAAGTCATTTTCCTTCTCAAGAATGATGTTATGCATGCTCTAAATACTGCACCACTTAGACCCCTCAACTTATAAAGGGGATAGTCAAACAAACACAGGCACTTAGGTGGATCAAAATCATTTTTCCCTTATTTTGCTTTTCGCCACGTGGATGGATTGCTTTGATTTATAATCTAAGTTGATCATCAAATTGTAATCACATCTAAACTCACATTCGGGACTAGAAGTTGCAAGTAACAATCTTGAGTATGCTCTTCTCTCGCACCATCAAGCGATCTTGAGAATCCGAAAAAGATTGCGAAAACGATCTCATCTCCCTTAAACAAAAATTTCAAAACTTTTAGGAGAGGACAACGGCTCTTTCGAGACCCCTCTTAGTTTCATTTTTCAAACACATTCTTGTAATGGGCCCATACATGCCCACATGTCAACAAAGCTAGAATAGTGTTTGA
>ML816517.1:37348-53365 GCA_009831015.1 Picea engelmannii
CCCCCTGCTACAGCTGGAAGTAGGAGGAAGCAGAGGGAGCCCACTGCTCCCCGTCCCCCACGCATCCCACCACCTTGCGCACTATGTGAAAAAGAGGGCCACCAAACCAACAACTTCCCCTCCCTACCTGAATTATGGAATTTGATTCCCCCCAATCCCACTCCACCCACACCCGTCACTACTGCAAGTACCACTACCACCAACCCTTCCAGTAGTAAAGGGTTGAGGACTAAATTTGTGTGTGTTATATGTTCAGAATATGGCCATTACACTCACCATTGCCCATCACTGCCACGTTTTCGGCAGACGTTAGCAGTTGTACGCCAAAACTTCCAGAACAACCCATGCCCCACCACGTCCTCTTCAAACATCACTGACATTCGTTATGTCACTACTTCAATTAATGAACGTATGAGATGCCCTTGCTCTCTCTGTGATTCACTCGCCCATTTTACATACCAATGTCCGATGATCCTTGCCTACAGGCAACGTCAAGTGGCCTGGTGACACCAACCCACCGAGTCGATAATTGACATTACTTCACCACCCGAGGATCGCCATGTCATTTCTCTAGATCCCGTGACACTCCCAACACCTCCATGGTTCTTAAATGACATCTCTGAGGAGTTACCCCGCAATCCTCTCAACTCTCCGGTTCATACAGAGACCCTCCACCCAACCACTACCGGTACCCCTCAGTACTTCAACATATGGCTTATGTCGAGTGAACCCCCACCTTCTACTTGTACCCCTCCCCTTGCTGCTCCAGCAGGGGGCACTCACACTAGCAGTGAGATCACTCATCATGACCCCTTATATTCCCGTTGTTTCCAAAATGATGAGGAAATACTGGAAGAACTACATAGCCCAGACTTTCCCTGGGACGCACTACATCATCGTGCACTCTTCCTCCCACAGGAAGCTCTTATGCCTATTAATAAGAACCCCATATACGCGATCGAAACCAAAGATTTTATCCCCTCTGGGACTATTGATTGGTTCAAAAATCCCATTCCCTCTCCTGACACTTTTGAAGAAGGTAATATGGCCAACATCTCCCCCACCATCAAAATCGACATTTCCATGAAAAATGGTGTCGTCGAAGAAATCATCATCGGAGCTGCTTGCACCCCTCAGGAAATTGCCGCATACAAAGCCCTCTTCCAAGAATACAGGGATATCTTCGCTTGTTCATACATGGAGATGCCAGGTCTCGATCCATCTATCATCGAGCATCGGATCGACACATGGCCTGACATCACACCCGTTCGCCAGAAAAAACGATCGCTACATCCATCCAAGGCCGCGTATATCAAAGCTGAAATTGACAAATTACGTATAGTCGGGTTTATTTACCCCATCGCTTACACTTCATGGGTTTCCAACCCTGTACCCGTCGACAAGAAACAGGGCGCTATCCACGTCTGCACAGACTTTCGCGATCTCAATAACGCATGTCCCAAAGACAACTTTCCAACGCCCTTCATCGATCAGGTTATCGATGACTGCGCCAACCACGAGGCTCTCTCCTTAATGGACGGATTCTGTGGCTATAACCAAATACAAATCCATCCATACGATCAGTATAAAACTGCATTCATTACCCCATGGGGTACTTTCGCATATCGTGTCATGCCTTTCGGCTTAAAGAATGCCGACGCAAATTTTCAGCGGGCGATGACATACATATTTCACGATCTGGCTGAAATCATCCTCACCTACTTAGACCACCTCACAGCCCGATCTAAGAAATGCACCCAACATCTCGATGATTTACGAATCATATTTCAACGATGCCGCCAGTACAACATCCGCTTGAATCCCCTTAAATGTGTGTTATGTGTCACCGCAGGGTGCCTCCTTGGTTTTATCGTTTCACAAAGTGGCATCACCGTGGACCCCCTCAAAGTCAAATCCATCACTGAAATCCCACCTCCTCGGAATATACGACAACTTCAAAGTCTACAAGGCAAAGCCGACTTTCTTAGATGCTTTGTTCCTGATTACGCTATACGCCCACATGGTTTCCTTCGCTTACTACATCAGGACATCCCTTTTCATTGGGACGACTATGCCTAGCAGTCGTTTGACGATCTTAAAACAAAACTTTCCAATGCACCTTTGATTAGTGCACCAGACTACAGTCGCGACTACATCCTCTACGTATCAACATCAGCTGTATCAGTAGCCAGTGTCCTCGTCCAGCTCGGAGACGAAAATCGTGAACACGTCATTTACTACGTCACTAAGAACCTCTTCGGTCCTCCCCTGAAGTACAAACATGAAGAGAAACTTGCTCTTGCAGTTGTCCTTGCAATTCAGAAACTGCGTCATTACATTCTGCTTCGCACCACCAAGGTCATCGCAGATTCCAACCCTATGCAATATTTGCTCAGTCGTCGCCAAGTTAACGACAAATTTGCTCTCAATTCTCCTTGTATTGAGCCAAGTGGTTTTCCACGATTTTCTGTGGATCGTGCCTTTTAAACTCGATGTCAACCAACTTGACATTCTCCAGAGCTGTAGCCTCTACCTTAGAATGACCGAAGTCTAACAACAAAAACATACCAACCTAGAGAGGGAAGGTTGGCCATACCATTTTTTGGGATGCTTTCAATTCCTTGCTGATACCCCTTGTCATGGTTTGATAAGACACTTCTCAGTATATCAATCGATTTGGTAAAAAAATTGAGAGAGCATGGGGAGGGACCGAGCACCCAGAAACCCTAATGTAAGAAACGTTTTCTTTGATGTACCAGTCTACCATTTTGCCCAGGTTTTCCATGATTCTGTCTAAAACTCTGGGAGGTGGGAAACTGTATAGGACAATATGAATAGGAACCACTACATAATGGAAGATTTATTAGAAAAAATCTTTGTCTTTGTCTTCCCACAACTTGGAGTGATAGAAATGGATAGGCTCAGCATTGGTCGGGGTCCAACTCCAGTTAATCCAAGGGAAAGGAGTCATAAATAAAATAACATCATGATGTATGCAAACATATAGAAAGAGGCTGGTTTCCATTTGGACTTTTCCAATTGGTACTCTATGATTTCCTTAACCAGGTTGTCTGATAATATCTTGGCCCAGTTGAAAGAGTATGCCTCGGCCACCTCGTGTATAATTAGCACCCATGCCAACCAAAAATGAGAGGAGTCCATTTTTCCAAATAGACTACATAACATCATAGCCACATAAATCATATGGGCGTCTAACGATGTTGTGGCATACATGCCATGAGTGTCAGCTCTTAATTTCTATGGGTGCCCCCACGAGTCCTTGATTAAATCAGGGTAGATTTTATCATATTGCATACACTCCTGTTTCTCAAACTCCTGTATGAATGCGACATTGTAATTATAATTAAAGTCAGGGGATAGATTATACATTACTTGTATGTGTTTTTGTCGAAAGGACCCAACAACAACCTTCTAAGAGTTGTAAATTATCCTAGTTGAAATGTCGACATTTTCTAGGGCCCAACCTTGCTGGAGAAATTTCTATTTTCGACACACTAGTTCAATGAGAGTAACACTAGTTCATTGGGAGTTAACTGACTAGTTCTATTTTTAGACTTTCTATTTTTACCATCACTATTATGCATGCATGCATTCCTAAGGAAAGTTAACTGCTTGATTGCTTTTATTAATTATGGAATTCTTTTCCCTATATATGAGTGTATTCCACTCATTCATTCTATCATATTGATCATGATCTATGTATCAATCATCAACTCATTGGAGTAGTGTGAATATATTTTCTCATTATTCCATATTGAATCTCTCTTCTTTTCTTGATAAGATTTTTTTTTACTTGTTTTAGTTAGATATCCTATGTAGGTTTCCATGAAACATTGATATGGTATCAAAACTATGTTGTTTGGAGCAAGCCAGAGAAGCCAAAGAATAAGGAAAATGGGGTTTCGGCGAGCTAAATCCGTCATCGTAACTTTCATCAACTATTCCTCTCCAAATACTATGTTTTTTAGGAAACGACAAGCGAGGAAAGTAAAACGACCCATTTTGGAAGTGGGTTGTCAACCGTTTGCCTAGATTCTTCACTGTTTGCTCAGAAAGTGAGCCGCAAGATAGCCTCTTGAAATTGATATGAATCTTTGTCCGTACATTTCCACATTCATTGCTCCCAAAATATTACATTTTGGAGGAAACAGCCCATATTGATAGTAAATTGGCCCATTTTGGAAGTGGGTTTTCAACTGTTTGGCGAGATTCCTCATCGTTTTCTTAGAATGTAAGTTACAAGATCATCTCCTGAAATTGATACAAATTCTTAATTTCTTATTTTTTCACTTGCAGATTGAGAGTAAATTTTTAGGCGTTCTTAGAAACAATGGGAGAGATGGATTTGAAAACTATTATACAGACAAAACTGGTGGTAATCCTCACACCATACAAATATTTTTATTGGAATCCCAAGGTGACATTCCAACTAAAAAAAAAAGGACTGTATAATTTGACGATGGCAATAGAAACATAACCTACATCAACGATTGAGAAGATGAGATGGGCGAACCATAAGGATGAGGCCACAAGACTAATTCTTGAGTTAATCTCCACTGATCTATGGTTTCATGTTGCCGCATGCAAGACTCCAAACAATATTTGGACAACCTTGGAAGGACTCTTTAGAAAGTAGGATGAGATGCAAGGTCATATGCTTGAGGTAGAGTTGAATACCTTAGACCCTAAAAGTTTTGATAATATACAAGATTTTTTTACTAAATTTAAATATTTGTTATTGAACTTGGGTGAATTTGGTATTGATAAGTCTACACAAGAGAAACAACTTATTCTAACAATATTGGCCAAGCTAGGATCAGAATACATTGTATATGTCTCCAATTTCCATTCTGGTAGATGTCTTTTTGGAACAAATTGGAAAATACCTATGTTGGCTCAGTTCATTGAGTCTCTTACACAAGAGTAGACAAAACTCATACAGACGAGCCTCATGAAAGATCCCAAAGGACATGCACTCACCATGCATAATGGAAAAGGGCCATCCAAATAGAACAAGAAGGAGGGATATTCCAAACCCTTTAATGATTCTTCAGGTTCCAAAGACTCTTCATATTCCAAGAAAAAGAAGAAGGGAAATTAGTGCACTTTCTACAATAAACCGAATCATGAAGAATCCACATGCATGAAGAAATAGATCGATCTTATGGCACATGCACTTCAACAGAACAACCTTGGAAACTTCATTCTAGAGGGATTCAAGAAGCATAAAGAAGAAGATCTTTCTCCTAAGAAAGGTAATCATCATGCTCTTGTTGCAATTAATTCCTCATTTGATTCATGGATTATAGATTCTGGTGCAACCCATCATATAGAAACGAAAGATGAATTTTTCTCTTCTTTGAGTCCATGCTCAAGACCCCCTATTCAGTTGGGGGATGATACTCTAGTAGCAGTAGCAGGAGAAGGGAGAGTGGAACTCCACAATGGCAGTTTTGAGAATGTTCTACAAGTTCCAAAACTTTCTATGAATCTTCTCTCAGTTTATTAGATCACTCAGAAAGGTAAAAAGGTTGAATTTACATCAGATTCAATTTCAATAATTGACATGCATGACAATTCCATCATTGCAATTGGTGAGGTGGATCACAAGTCAAGGTTGTATAAATTCACTAAGTTTTCTGGCAATGACTTCTCTATTCTACTTACACATAAGGAGAGTATATATCATGCACCTCCAGTTCCACATGCATATATTCTTGTTCTTCCATCAGTTTCAGACATTAGAGATGATTCCATACACTCAGATTTTGTACATGGAAATAAGAAGCTAATACATCCAGATAAGAAGCCAACACCGAATATTCAATAGATGCCCAAGAAGGCACATACCACACTTCAGAAAATAGGAAACCTTGCAGGGAGTCCATTGGATTTGAGGAGGACTTGATCTCAGCATGAGGATCTTTCTCATGTATTTTCAGCTTCAGAACCTGTGATGCTATATGTTTCAATCTACCGATCTACAAAACTACAAGGGTTGTGGGAAATCCATTATGGAAAGAATCCATGCATAAGGAGTATGACTCACTCCTACAAAACCAGACTTGGAATCTGGTTCCACATCCACCAGAAAGGAATATTTTCAGGTGCAGATGGGTCCACAGGCTCAAGAAGTACAAGGCCCGACAAGTTGCCAAAGGACTTCATCAGATCCATAAAGATTTCTACATCTTCATGAAAAATTTCAGTGAGCAGAAATTTCAGACTTTGCGGGATCATCTTGTAGTGAAGAACATAGTTGCCTAGCAGCTGTCATTTTCTTCTTTTGATACATTATCTTTTGAGGGGGGCTTTTGTTCCCATGTGGTTTTCCCTCTTTCCTCACTTTTATTCAGTGTTCATTAGTTGCATTGTACATGAGTACCTAAAATGGCCTAGTAGCCAGGACTCATTTTTACTCCATAGTGATGTTCAAGGGGGTGTTGGAGAAATTTCTATTTTCGACACACTAGTTCAGTGGGAGTAACACTAGTTCATTGGGAGTTAACTGACTAGTTCTATTTTTAGACTTTCTATTTTTACTATCACTATTATGCATGCATGCATTCCTAAGGAAAGCTAACTTCTTGATTGCTTTTCTTAATTATGGAATGCTTTTCCCTATATATGAGTGTATTCCACTCATTCATTATATCATATTGATCATGATCTATGTATCAATCATCATCTCATTGGAGTAGTGTGAATATATTTTCTCATTATTCCATATTGAATCTCTCTTCTTTTCTTGATAATCTTTGTTTGTACTTGTTTGAGCTAGATCTCCTATGTAGGTTTCCATGAAACACTGACAAACCTATCATGTCGTTATACGCCATGAGTCTTGGTCGCACAACTATTTTGTGTAGTCCTGACTGAGCTATATCCCCGATTTTGGTTTCATGGGTTTTGGTTACTTCGTCGCCTGCATCATATAGGAAATTTATAAGCTCATGCCCTATAATATCGAACACCTGTGTCCAAGATTTGACAGTGTCTATGGATCTTGGTGAGGTATCTGACAGAACATATGTAGTCGGATTCGTGCTTTCACTAGTTTCTTTAGTCATCTTTCATGGTGCCATGATATTGATGAAGTTGGAACGAGGTTACTTGTTACAGGTGAATGTGTGAGCTTCTCAGTTGGATAAAACTTGATATTCTGTGAGAATGAAAATGGAATTCAAAATCAAACATTCTTATTCACCCCAGGCATATTGATTTGATAATACCTTTACTGACGATAAATTTATTTACCTTAATGATAAAATCTAGCTGGCGATATGCAATCTACATTAAAATCATTACCGTCGATTTGTGATTAATTCCATTAATATCGGCGGTTCACGATCGGGGATTTCGTATGAAATAGGTTCAAAATTTCCCGAATCGTGAATTCACGAAAGATTAATTACGAGATAATCACATTGAAAACCTTAATTAATCGTGTTTAACTTTAAGTGTTTTTAGTTATTCGTACTTCGGGATTTTTAACAGTAGCTCGAGATAGAATCCTCGAAACCCGAAGCTGCAAAATGTTTAATTATCAGATAACCATTTTTTTAGTTTTAATTAACCCTGTTTAAGTTTTAAGTGTTTTGAAAGTTAGGACTTTGGAGATTTCAGGACGTGATGGATGGTAAAATTCTGAGCTCCGAAGTGCGAAGTTGTTAACTAACCTTTAATCAAGATTAACTTAATTAATTAAGGTTTAATATTTCAACATTTTTCTACCTCGAGGATTTACAAGTTAGCTCTTTATTATATTTCTGAAAGGCCATTACCTGTAGTGACGTGTCGAAGATGATGTCATTTTAGATGACATGTCAAGACCAAAGGGTGCCACATGTCACTTAGAATAATATGAATATTCGACTGAAAAGGTCAGAAATGGATGACGCGTGTCAACCCAGGGAAGACTCAAAAGGTACATGTGTACTATGACTAGGGTACTTTAAAGTTTTGTGAATAGTGATAACAAAGACTTTTCAGGTATCGGGACTCTAAATGTTAAGACCTAGAAAAACACCCGAAGCACGAAGCTCCGAAGCGACCTTTAGTGATTTGAATATTTAACAATCAAGAGGCTCCAAAACTTGGGGAAAAAGGGGATCGTTCGATCAACAGGGGAACTTTATGAACGATGGATACCATGTGCACCTTATGATTAGAAGTAAATTTGATTTAAACATTTGAAAGATGACTTCTGAGTCATTATTTAACAAGGATCAAGTTCGAGAAAGTAAATATCAAGGTTTAATTTTTATATGTGTTCCAAAACTTGGAAATCCCAACACAAAATCCATGCTTATTGCATCCCAAGGCCTATCTGGAATAGAAAATGTCTGATACAATCCAATGTTATGGTTTTTTCCTTTTGCATACGGGAAAATCTTACATTTGTTCACAAAATTCTTCACATATGCTCTCATACCTGGCCAATAGTATGAACTGTTCAATTGTGCAAATGTCTTGTCATGGCCGAAATGACCTGCTAGGCCTCCACTATGCCTTTCCTTCAGCATATTTTCTCTCATCAAGCACCTCAGTATGCACAATTGGAAACCTTTAAACAACAATCCATATTGAATCATATACTTTGTCCATTGGATTTTGTCCCTGAGCACAGGATTTGCACATGGTTCATATGCTTGTTTAAAATCTGGATCATCACAATACATATTAAGGCGTTCAAACCCCAATGTCTTCACTTGAAATTCATGCAGAATCAGACATCTTCTGCTCAATGCATAAACAACTTTGTTATCACTACAAGAAATATGTTTAATGACAAAAGTGAAAATTTGCATAAATTCTATACACTTAGCATATCTTTGGTTTAACTTTTCCTGTCTGGTTATGAATTATAAAGCTTTATTATTGCCATACAAGACAAATTCCTTTGGAACACGATAATGCCTCCACTTCCTCAAATATTGAATTATGGAAGAAAAGTCTTTATCATATGTGGAGTATTTCCTATTAGTCTCATTCATCGTCTCACTGAAATATGCAACAGGCCTATTATCTTGGCTCAAGACTACTCTGATTACAACTCCACTTGCATCACATCTCACTTGAAATGTCTTTTCAAAATTTGGCAAGACCAGAATTGGTCGTTCTATTATCTTCTCCTTCAATATATTGAATCTTCTCTCGGTCTCTTCTGTCCATTTGAAATAATTGTGTCTTTTCTTCACCGTGTCCATCATTTGTGCACAAATTCCACTGAAATTTATGATGAACTTCCTATAGAAACTCAGTAATCCATGAGAGCTTCTCACCTCCAATATAATCCTTGGTGATGGTAATTCTTTGATTTCCTTCACCTTCTCTGTATCCATCTTCAATTCATTTGAAGAGATCACAAAACCCAAATATGCGAGTTTCGTTTTCATGAAAGAGGACTTCTTCATATTAATAAACAACTTCTCCTACTGCAGTATCCTCATCACTAATGTCATATGTCTCAAATTCTCCTCTTTAGTCTTTCTAAAGATCAGTATATCATCCAGATATACAATCACAAACTTACCAATAAAATCTTTCAATAATTCATTCATCAGTCTCATAAAAGTACTTGGGGCATTTTTTAAGCCAAATGACATAACAAGCCACTCATACAACCCTTCATTCGTCTTAAAGGTTTTTTTCCACTCATCACCTTCTCTCATCCTTATCTAGTGATATCCACTTTTCAAATCTATCATTAAAAAAAAAATTGTTCCACTTGAGAAATCAATTAAGTCATCCATTCTTGGAAAAGGAAATCGGTACCTGGTGGTGATCTTGTTTATGGCTCTTGATTCTATACACATCCTCCATCCTCCATCCTTATTTGGGCTCAACACAGTTGGTACTGTGCATGGGCTCAAGCTTTCTCTGACCAAACCCTTGTCTAATAAATCCTAGACTTGTTTCTTTACCTCCTCATTTTCTTGAGGTGTTAATTTGTATGTTGCTTTGTTTGGCAGACTTTCTCTCGGTATCAGATCAATATGATGGTTGATACTTTTGATGGGTGGCAATGAGTTAGGAAACTCATTCACTATTATGTCAGAAAAATTCTCCAACAACTCCTAAACCTCTTCAAGAAAATCATCCATAGAAGTACTTCTAAGGATAGCTCTAGTTTTCCTCACCACAACAAACTACATATCCTATTCCTTATTGACCTCACTCAGGAGTTCCTTCCCACTCATGATAAGTATGCTTGTGTTGTCTTCTTCCTTTACTTGCTCCTCTTCTATTGTAAGTAACATGTGTGTTCTAACATTCTTTTCCAAAGTGTAAGTATTCCTTCTCCCATCATGAATGGAATTCCTGTCAAACTTCCATGGTCTTCCCAACAAAATGTGACATACATCCATGGGAATTACATCACACAAAATATCATCTCTATTCCCACCTATTTTAAATTCAACAAGGCATTGTTTTGTTACCATTACCTGGTGTCCTTTTTGCAACCATGAGACCTTATATGTATTTGGGTGTGTAGTTGTCTCCATCTCTAATTTCTCCACCATCTCTTTGAATACTAAGTTATCAGTTCTTCCACTATCAATTATCACCTTTCATACTTTGTATTTAGTCTTGCAAGATATTATGAACAAAACATTCCTCTACACTGGATTTTCAATTTATGTCTCTGGTTTTAAGAGAACCTTCCTCAACATCAAGAATTTTCCATCCTATGCGCCTTCTGCTTCAACATTCCTTTTCTGCGCTTCTGAAATGTCAGCTTCACCTCCTCCTTCTTTATTTCTCTCGGGACATTCCCAAGACATGTGTCTTGTCTTTCCATAGGAATAACACCTTACCTCTCCCCCTCTACTTCTTCCTCTTCCTCTAAATGAATTTCATCCACCATTTTGTCTCTCTCAGGAACTTCCTCCTCTTTCTGTGTGACTATGTGGTTTCTCAGTCTCATTCTTTTTTTTATGTGCCTTGTCATGGGAAACTCCCTTACCTTTGTTTGGACTTCTTCCTCTGCTTCATTAACTCTATTTTCTGGCCAACTTCTCCTCTTCTTTTAGTGCAATCTGATGAGAATCCTCCATTGTCCTCGTTGTCATCATGTTGATTTCATCCTGGATTTCATATCTTAGGCCATTTATATATCAAGAAACTTTTTATTTTTCTTTCACTCTTTTTCCAACCTTGACATTCAACTTGTAGAATTTCGAGTTCCCTTTCGGCTACTTGAACAAAATAGGCTCTAATACCACTTGATGCAGACCCCCCTTCCCTCCTAAGGGTTTTGCGACCTACCATTCAAGGATATTAATATCCTAAGATGAATTATCTCTTCCAGCCCTTAAGTAGCCCCTGGAACAAATTACATAGGTCCCTTTTTCTCTTTAGGTGAAGGTCATATGGAACCCACGACCCCCTCTTCTCTAGCACTTTTATAAACTTGAAATTCAAGCACTAGCTCCTTCCGTTGACCCCTCTTTGCATGTGACCTAGGGATGTTACTTGAGGCTCAACCTCCTAGGCACTTCGTAACTTAGGGACTCTAACCAAAACAATATCTACGGTCTATGTCCCCCTTCGCAACCAACGATCAAGATCTACTTCGGGACTCCATGCTTCGGGAGTTCCTAGTGTTCCAACCTCCACTTTTCCCCAGAATGCTCCATACCCTAAGTTCCATATTAAACACCATGTGTCCATTTAATTCAACGATTCAGGTCCACTTCGAGACTTTAGCGTTCGGGAGTCCCAGACACTCACACCATCTTTTCTCCCAAAGTACTCCATACCCAGAGTTCCAGATCATGCACAATGCATCCACTTACATCAATGCTTCAAGTCCACTTTTGGACTTCGACATTCGGGAGCTTTAGATGTTCCTGCAATATTTTCTCCCGGAGTGTTTTCTTCTAGAGTTAAGGATCATGCGCCACACGTATTTCTTGTTCAGTGGTGGGGATTCACTTCGGGCAACCCTATGCATTTCTTTCTCCCAGTGTTTGAAGTGCACAATCTGTTGACGAGTGTCTCCTGCAAATCAACAACTGCTAACCACTTCGGCTATTCAGGCTTCAAGAGTTTCGACTTCTCCGCACTAAATTTCTCTCGGAGTGCTTTCACCCGAAGTCGATGATCTATCGACGTGTGTCTCCCACAGATCGACGGTTGTAGTTCACTTCGAATATTCAGGCTTGAAGATTTTCAACTCCTCCACACTCATTTTCTCCCAGATTAATTTCACCCGAAGTTGGCGATCTGTCGATGTGCATCTCCCGCAGATTGACGAATGCAAATCACTTTGGCTCTTCAGGCTTTGGGAGTTTCAACTCCTCCACACTTAATTTCTCTCGGAGTGTTTTCACCCGAAGTAAAAATATTTTTGCAACGTGTCTTGTCTCTCAGATCGATGACACAGGAAGACTCCTTTACTCTGCAGATTTCCAAAGGAGCTCACAGCTAATCACCTCGCAACTTTTCCAGATCTGATGGTCTGGAGTGACTCCACTTCCTCCAGAAGAAATCCTATCCATTAACTTGTTAAACCTTCAGATCTTCTCCCCCTATGAATATTTTTTCCCGCTATCTCTTCTAAGCTTCATTTCTCGAATCATTTTCCCCTTAGAGGGTTCCTTCGACACTTAGTCGACTTTCAGATATGTGCACTCCTTGCAACATATCTTTGTGTCCCTTCATGAGAAACTCAAGCTATTCCTCTTGAGATTTTTGAGTCAAAGGATTTATTGATTCACTCCTTGCGTACGATATGCACACTTTTCATATGGAAGTTTCACACTATCTCTTCTAAGCTTTGAGTCAAAAGACTCTGTTAAACACACTCTTTGCGTACAGTATGCACTCCTTGCATAATCTCAAGGAAGAGAAATGATTGAAACTTATTCAACACTTTACAGATTCATTCATTCACAGTATAACTCATATGTTCATGAAAACATATATATAACATAGAATAATTACACAACAATACTTCCATGCATTTGGATTAATGTCCCTTTGTTATATTCATTCAAAAGTAAATGGGTACAATTGATACAAGCAAATAAAAACTAACTCAACAAATAATAATGTGTCGTTGTAAACTATTCAACAACATTATGTTCGTAGCATCAGGTTCAACAGCCTCATTCAGGTGCTTCAACAACTATTTATACAAGAAGACTCTTAGGGTTTCCTCCAACTACCTATATTATCAAATTAAAATCATTCAAATACGAAGCCTCTATTAGAATGCATTTTCTGAGATATGAATATAGGGTCGGATGCTCCAGATATGCATTGGAGTCAGTTTCATTTAAGGATAATTGATCTTCTCTGATCTTATGCATTCATCCAGTCTCTGATCATTAAATATTTCTTTAACTTGTAATCCACTCCAAAATATTTCCTCGGGATATGCCAATAGTTCAAAATTTAAACAATCAAAATGCGTGCTATGCACTGTGCTCGTTGTGTAGACCACTTGTCCACTGTTGGTGATGCTTATGCATCATTGGACTTGTACCAAGACTACATGGGTTGTAGCTACATACAACCTACTACTCTACATGATATCCAACTATGTTTTAGATACTTTTGGGTACTTTCTACCAATTGAATGTCAAAATATATGTTGGTGGACATAATGTACAAAGGGAGTTTGGGAACTTAAAGAGTAAAAAAGATGAAGATACGATGTACAAATAATCAAAAATAAAAGTAGACATTTTCATATTCTCCAAATTTCAATATGATGTTTATTATATTGGTCAAAACAATTCTCTATAAAACATAATTGAATATATGTTGAAAAAAATCCATCACTACAATATTCAATTGAAGACAATATACTATTGGATAAATGATCCAAAAATGGATCGAGGAGCTAAAATGGGTCCAGGAAGGCCTAAAAACAAAATCTCTTAGAATCGCTTTAAAACAAACATGTGCATAGGCCTCGTCGATACTAACCCAATGCAACTTTGACGGGCTCAAACGGATGTCGTATGCAAAATATATGGCAGTCTATTTGTTTTTCCAAACATGCAAAAATTTGTTGATTGTACAGTCCATATAGTGTTGACATGGTAGCGAACTGTGCAGTCCATACGGCCATACAGATGACATGGAAGATGTGTTGGATTCTAAATGGCCAGACACGTAGGTAGAAACGTGGTCGAATGTGATGTTGACATGTGGCATATTTAGGTGAATAGTATGGTGCCACGTGGCCCAGTCATGGGCTACCACGTGGCACCCCTCCATTTGTTTGTTTGTTTGGAAAAATTGTTGGACTCCACGGGATTCAATCCCATGACCTCCGGTCCGAGTGAGAGACTTGGCAGGGCCAGGCTACTAGCCCTCCCACTTTGGTTCTTAATACTCTATGTTCAAAACATATATTTGAATTAAAATATGTGGTATGTTGGGCGGAGAAAAGGGTTGGGGCCTAGCCCCAACCCCTGGTTCAACATTGTCCACACCACCTATCACTCCTCCATTGTTTGGAATGCAAGATTTGGATAGGTGTAGCCCCACTATGTTATCCCACGGTTCTATTCATAGTAGGGAACCTCACTATATGACCCAGACCCTTAGCGTAGATAGATGGGGATAACGCCTAGTCGGTCGAGCTAGCCCGCTGACCAAGGTGAGTATCCAAGATCTAGAATAGAGGGCCTATACCACATTCAGAGCACGTGGAAGCATATATTTGGGGCCATATGGCCATTCCAATGACCAGGGGATAGGGCTTAAGGGCTAGAACAACGCGTCAGCCAGCCCAGGGCCACATGGAGGGCACCCACATGACTAGGAGACCGGAAAATCAGGGTTTGTGCCCAATATTAGCCAAAAAGTGGGCTTTTTTACTATATTAAAATATTTTAATGGATTTTTAACCATTTTTGGGAGATTTAGTACATTTTTGGAGGGTCTTGGACCCTTTTTGAGGCCAGATCTTGGGGGGAAGTTGGGATTTTGTTACCCACTTCAAGCCTATATAAACCAGAGGTTCTTAAAAACCTAAGGGGAGGTTCAAAATAGGGAAATGATGAAGAATTGAAAATCCAAAGCCATTTTTATGTAGAGAAGATATTGAGGAGAGCAAGTTTGCGAGCCATTTCTGGGAGCTTCATTCATCCGTTTTCAGTTCCGTCAGTTTTGATGGGTTCTTGAGATCTATAAGAACAAAGACAGATCAATTTGTAATCCTTTTGGCACTTTTATGATGTACTTTTTAATATTTGAACATAAATAAGAAATCCTCACCCACTGAGACAAATCCCTAGAGACATAGGCGATATTGCCGAACTTCGTTATCAAATTTGTTGTTTATGGTTTGTTGTTTCTTCATCTTTATTTCCAGATCTATATATTTCTTTATGGTTTCCATGTTTCTGTTGATTAAGGTTGGTTTTCATTGATGTCAACCCTTGAAGAAAGCCCTGTAGCAAAAAGGTTTGGGTAATGGACCCAATATTGTTTGATGTAAATATGTCTCATTATTTTTTTGTCATGGCTGATAATAATTAAATATGGATGAAATCCAAAGTGCTCCCCTTATGGTGAAATCCCTCCCGGGAAGATGCTTTGTGGAGTAAGAGAACCCATGCTTAATTATGGAATAATTAGATGAAGGAAAGTGAATTTGTCAGGGAACATATCCTAGATGGATAGTGCTTGTCATGTCGTTTCTAGTGGTATGTGGAACGCCATATAATTCCTCACGGTTAGAGAGTTATGGCCATGAGAAGTTGGAGACCCCAGGTTTGGGTAATGGAACCAAGTTTGTTTGATGGGTAAAGGTATGAGTTATGATATATTTTTAGATACTACTATTCTATATGGATATTACATGTCATGCCATTTCTGGTGGTATGCAGAATGTCACATAACTCCTCACGGTTTGAGAGTTATGGCCTTACGAAGTTGGAGGACCCACATATGTCATCTAGAAGCCCCAAAAGGTCAAAGTAGTCAAAGTGGTTTAAGAGATTTTAAAAGGTAAATAATAAAGTGAAGTGA
>ML816517.1:62195-73419 GCA_009831015.1 Picea engelmannii
AGGTTGATGCATGGTTCAGATTTATTGGTACAAGTTTACAGTGGTATATCTCACAGTGATAGTGTGACAGTGGTTCCATGATTCTACTTCTACTTCAAGGTGGTAGGATGAGACAAGGACAGGTGGTTGTAGCCACCTTTCGGTTGTAGTCAGAGAACATTGGGAGTTGTAGCCTCCTTCTAGTTGTAGCTAAAGAATTGGGGATTTGGAGCTTCCCTCAGGTTGTAGCTTGAGAAACTAGGGGGTTGGAGCCTCCTTCCAGTTGCAGCTGGAAAACAAAGGAAGTTTGTGCTTTCAATGAATGTAATTATTCAAGACATATAAGAAAAAGCATTCCTTGGTTTTCTCCCGATTTGGGTTTCCACGTAAAACACTGGTGTACTTTGTATGTGTGTGATTGTTTATTTATTATTGTTCATTATTGGATAATAATTCTACATTGATATAACATTTGAAGAAAAAAGATTATAATTACGCTATTACTGATTCATCCTGCCCTCTCAGTAATCCAACAGTTTCTTCATTAGTTCTTCCTCTTTTATCAAATTCCTCAATGGTTAAATAACTCATGCTTTAAAAAATCAACCATTGTCTTTAAAAGATTTTTTTGGATCAAGTAGTATCCGAGCTAGTTGACGGTTTGTTTTTGAGTTAGCATGATTACCAAGAAAATGGAATATAAGAGGGACTTTCTCAAGACGAGTATGATTATCGAAATAATCTCTTTTCCATGGCAGAGATGGTGAAAGTGTTATATGAATATTACTTGGAACAAAAGAGATTGTTTCAAGGGAAATCTTCAAAGAACGACAAAAGAAAAGAAAAATTGAAGGAATTTCCTTCTACACCCAATTCAAAAATCATCATTGAGGAATGTAGTGGAAGTCATTCATCAATTTTGCATTGTTCCCATCAATACAGTTCTTTTGGTGCATTTGAAAAACGTACAAGATGTATAGGTTTGAAATTGTTAACCAAGATGGGTTATGAAGGAAAGGGCCTTGGAATTAAGGTCCAAGGTATTGTTAATCCCATAGAGGTTGAGGAAATACCCAGTTATTTAGGATTGGGATACGATGAAGAGGAGTTTGGAGAATGCTCCAAAACATTGGGAGAAAGTGATGCTTCAAATGACCAGCTTAAGTCATTGCGGGAACAATTCATGAAAAGTGATTGTGTATCACTCCATGATGGTGATAGTGAATGAAAATCATCTCCAAATAAAGGTGAAGATAAGAAAGAAAGGAATAATGTTCATGGTTGTTCCAAATCTTTCTTTGATTATAAAAAACATAATCATGTAATTCAAAACTTGTGGAATATGTATCCTTGTATGTTTTGTCATTCACGCAAGCATTGTGTGGCCAAGTGTTGGAAGAGAAAATATTTGTATGAGAAATTTATGTCGACCAGGAAGGAGACACGGCAAAAGGACTCAACTCCACAGTGGAAGAAAGAGAAGGGAAAACAAGTTTGGATGTCGAAAAACCACTGCACTTATTGCAACAAGGGTGGACATGAAAAGGCTAAATGTTGGAAGATTAATATAGAGCTTCGTCCAAAGAAGGAAAACAAATATTGTGCATGTACTAACAAAGGAAGAGGTGGTACCAACGAAGCAAGAGGAACAAAATGAAGGAAAGAAACCAATCACTTGGTTTTTCCAGAAGTGAATGTCACATCTTCATTGTATTTTTCTACCATTAATGTAATCACATGTTGTAATGATGACCTGTTATAACATCATTTTGTACAACATAGTGTTTTTTTTTTATCCTTATGAGTATGTAATCAGTAAGGTCAATTTTGTAACCTTTTGGAGGACAAAAAGGTCTTAGTGGGGAGGATTGATCCAAAAATGGATCCGTGAGCCAAAATGGGTCCAGGAAGGCCTAAAAATCAAAGTGCTTAAAATCGCTTCAAAAAACACGTGTGTGTGGGCCTCGTCGATATGAACCCAACACAACTTGAATAGGTTCAAACAAATGTCATATGCGAAAGATATTGCGAATTGTTCATTCTTCCAAAAAATAAAAAATTCGCTAACTGTACAGTCTGTATAGTCCGTACAGTGATGACATGGCAACTGAGCATATAGTCTGTATGACCGTACAGGTGATGTGGAATATGTTTTGGATGCTTACTGGGAAGACACGTAGGCAGACAGGTGGTCGAATCTGATCTTGACACATGGCATATTTGGGAGAATAGTATGGTGCCACATGGACCATTCATGGGCTACCATGTGGCACCCCTCCATTTGTTCATTATTTTGGAAAATTTGTTGGACTCCATGGAAATCAAACCCATGACCTCTGGTCCGGGAAAGAGACTTGGCAGGGCTGGGCTACGAGCCCGCCCACCTTGTTTCTTAATACTCTATGTTCAAAAATGATATTTGAATTGAAATGTGTGGTATGTCGGGTGGAGAAAAGAGTTGGGGTCTAGCCCCAACCCTTGGTTCAACATTATCCATATGACCTGCCACTCCTCCATTGTTTGGTGCGTGAGTTGTGGATATGTGTAGCCCCGGTATGTTATCCTACGATTCTATTCATAGCAGAGAACCTCAATATATGACCCGAACCCTTAGCGCGGATAGGTGGGGATAGCGCTCAGTCAGTCAGGCTAGCCTGCCAACTAAGGTGCGTATCTAGAATATAGAACTGAGGGTCTATACCATATTCAGAGCATGTGGAAGCATAGATCCGGGGCCATATGGCCATGCCAATAACCAGGGGTTGGGGCTTAAGAGCTAGACCAACACGCTAGCCAGCCCAAAACCACATGAAGGGCACCCACATGACCTGGATCCCAAGAAATCAGGGGATGTGCCCTATATTAGCCCAAAAGTGGGTTTTGTGACTATATTAAAATATTTTAATGGATTTTAAACCAGATTTGGGATATTTAGTCCATTTTTGGAGGATCTTGGGTCCTTTTTGAGGCCATATATTGGTGGGAGGTTGGGATTTTGTTACCCACTTCAAGCCTATATAAACCATAGGTTATTCAAAACCTAAGGGGAGGTTCAGAATAGGGAAATGATGAATAATTGAAAATCCAAAGACATTTTTATGCAGGGAAGCTATTGAGGAGAGCAACTTTGCGGGCCTTTTCCGGGAGCTTTGTTCATCTATTTTTAGTGACGTCAATTTTGATGGGTTCTTGAGATCTAGCATAAGACATACAGATCAGTTTGTTATCCTTTTGGCACTTTTATAATGTAATTTTGAATTTTTTAATAGAAATAATAAATCCTTGGCCACTGAGACAAAGGCCCCAAGACTTAGGCGATATTTATAAACTCCGTTATCAACTTTGTTGATTATGGTTTACTGTTTCTTCATGTTTATTTATAGATATGTATATTTCTTTATGGATTCCATGTCTCTTCATTAATTATTCCTCTTTTATCAAATTCCTAAATGGTTAAATAACTCATGCTTTAAAAACTCAACCATTGTCTTTAAAACATCTTTTCAGATCAATAAAGAATCAATATGCTATGGTCTAATCAAACATCATGGTAATAGTAAATAATATTTCCTCTCATAAATATACATTCAGTTCAAGTAATGTAAGTAATGATGAGAGATTAGATAAATAGATAGAACCTCAATGTCCATAATGTCAACATACTCAAGGCTTAGATGGGAATTTTCACTATGAGGTGAATACTACTCATTTACAATGTCAATCTTGCTTGGGGATAATGCCATTAAGAATTAATATAAATGTTCCTCAAATGTGTGTAAAATATGGAGTTAGAAGCATGAATGGGGTCATTATTTCTTGGATGGTGTGGATTTATAGGAATAATCTTCTTCTTGTTGGGTACGTGTGCTCATAGCTGAATATATATGTGTGTGTGTGTGTGTGTGGCTGACCTATTGTACATAATCATCATTTCATACCCATATTTATGGTCATAGGTCCATGGTTTTAAGTAATAATGATGGTCTTAGGGACCTAATCCCTCACATAGGTAGAACAATGTATTCAGATGTAATAAAGGTCAATATTAATAAGGCCTTGTAATAAAGTCGAATAAATCAAATGTAAGAAGACCTAATAGAAGCTTCCGCTTATAGAAGGATCTTTGTCTAGATGGTTCTCTTGATAGACATATTTAGTATAAATAGGAGTCAAAGGTATGAGAACCCTAGCTTGGATATTATTTTAATAGAGCTCTACTTGAATGGAGGTTTCCCCCTCGAAGAGGCCCGTGAACATTGCTCTCAGAATCAAAGTGTTATTTCTAGTGTTATTTTGATTTCAGTGATATTGTGGTGTTGTTCGGGTTATATTGTTGTTTATCTACAATTTCTAGAATTTTATTTCTATTCTGCATACCTTTTATATCTGGAATATTACAAGTGGTATCAGAGCACTTTCCTCAACAAAAATTGTGGGTTAATTTTTTTTCAGGGTAGAGACATATTCCGACGTCTTTAAGACATGAAGATCTGTCGTTCTGTGCATAAAACCATGGTTGAGGTATTCATACATGCAGGAAATACAAGTGGTACTTAAGCGCACATGTGTTGGCCACCCTTGTAACCCATGTTGGTACCCCTTCGAGTGGTAGCACATCAGATAACACCTTTGTATGGATCGACCTAGATTTCCTAAAGCCCTCTTTAGATAAACCGATCGGCCACCTGACTGCTATAGTTCCATCGAGAACAACAATCAGGAATATACTCTCTAGTACTTGGGTAGTCGGGTAGTATGGCTAAGGGCACGATCTAGCCTCTTTAGTTGGTGCTCTGAGATATTGGGCTGAGTACTACTGTTGGACCCCGCACATATATCAAAGAGCTATCGCACAGGGGAAAACCTTGTCTGTAGAACCCTTGAATACCTAACCCTTGGGGACAAAAACAAAAATTAAAACAAACAAGATCTATTTCCGTGCAACTGTGTTCGATTTGCCAAATCACTACACATTTATTCTTGGTTAAGCATTTGGGCATTTCATCACTTCAATATTCTTCAGACCGGAGTATAACTCAGTCTGGAAAACTTTTCACCATTATTTGAGACCTATTCCATTGGATTTATCTCTTCTCCCTTATCACATTCATACATATCATTTTTCAAAAAAAAAAATTACCCCACCCACCCCTTTTTGGTTCCCTCGTCATCATGGCCCATACCCATATCCAAGACTTGATAGATCGCTTCAATACCTTGCAATATAATTTCACAAATACCCAAAAAGAAGTGAAACATCTCAGTGCCAATGTTTCCACCCTCAATACAAATATGCAGTCCTCCATCGTTGCCTCAATCGAGGAACTCAAACAAGACATGACTACCCAGCTTGAATCTAGCGTTTCAATTATCTGCACCAAAGTACATATCTCTGTAGGTACCCCTTTATCTGACCCACCTTTGCATACCGAATCTGAAACTTCCTCTCATTCCCATAATTTTTATCCCCATCACTTTCAGCGTGACCTACGCCTTCCACTGGTGGATGTGACCAAATTTTATGGCTCGGATGCCACTGGTTGGGTAACTCAAATGGAACATTATTTCTCTTTGTACGACATTATAGATGACTTGGCCAAACTATAGGATAGTGTTCTCCATATAGATCAAGAACATTGGCAATGGTGTCAATGGAGAAAAAATTCACGTCAAGGGTATGTGGCTTGAACACACTTTGTGGCAGAGCTTTATGAATGCTTTGACACCGACACCAACCATTTAGGTCATTTAAAAAAATTGAAACAATCTGGAATAGTGGAAGACTTTATAGATTCTTTTGAGTGATTGGATTTTCGTACAGAGGGAATGTCTGATGCTTTTTTCCGAGAATTTTTTATCAGTGGCCTTAAGGATGATATTTGTGACCATGTCCTCATGGATCAGCTTCATATTTGGGTCGAGGATACTAAACAAGCTAAGGAAGCACAACATGTTGTCTCTTCTCAAAACTAGAAACCCTCCTTTATTCCTTGCACTAAAATAGTAAATCCCACTCTTGATTCCACTCCATTAAAGATACAAAAATCAACCAGGGCCGAAATCGTTGAATGCCAACTCAAAGGCCTTTGTTATAATTGTGATGGCAAATATTTTCCAGGCCACAAGTGTAAGGAAAAAAATATTTTTATGGCCATCTCGAAGGATGTTTCAGAAGGGGATGTTGAAACTCCCCTTGTGTCTGAGTCACCTGAACCCACAGACATAACCCCTCCCTCATACCCTCCCGAAGTAGAACTAGTCATTTCCCTAAATATTCTCACTGGCTTCTCTGCTCCCCAAACCCTTAAGATAATTGGTTATATCAAGCATAGGAAGGTCATCATCCTTGTTGATAGTGGAAGCACCCATAATTTTATTCATCACTGCATTTCCCAAGAAAATCATTGCTATATCCATGCAGTCAATAATTTCCAAATCACGATTGCCAATGGTGGCTCCATGAAATATGGATGGCATTGTGAAAATGTGTGTCTCCAAATTGGTGACTACCACCTGAAATCTCATATATTTTCTATCGACATGGGCAGTTGTGACATTGTGTTGGGTGAAGACTGGTTAAGGACTTTGGGTCCCATTCTCATGGATTTCAAGGAATTAACCATGCAATTCGACTCGGAGGGACAAAAATACAAGTTCCAAGGCATCTCCTCTGGTTCAGATGAGATCATTAGTTCCCATCGCATGGAAAAGATGCTAAAAAAAGGTCATTCTTGCGTTATTTCCCAACTCCATGCCATACAGGCAACTGAGACACCCTTTGTGCCGCCAGACCTCCAATCCATCCTCTCTAAACATCAGTCGGTATTTTCCACTCCCTAGGGACTCCTGCCTTTCCATCATGTTCATGATCATTCCATTCCCCTTATACCAGGAAGCCTTCCTCCCAATATCTGTCCCTATCGTCACCCTTTTTCCCAAAAAAATGAAATTGAGAAAACAGTTTAAGAACTACTTAACACATGCATTATCCGCCCTAGTAAGATCCCCTACTCTTCTCATGTGGTCATGGTCCTAAATAAAGAAGGTTCTTGGCATATGTGTCCTGACTTCTACGCCCTAAAAAAACTCACCATTAAAGAAAAAAATTCCCATTCATGTCATTGATGACCTCTTGGATGAATTGAGTGGCGCTCAATTCTTTATTAAAATTGATCTTCATTCTAGTTACCACCAGATTCGTATGAAAGAGGAAAACATTCCTAAGACTACCTTTTGAACTCATGAGGGCCACTATGAGTTTTTGGTCATGCCCTTTGGCCTGTGTAATGCCCCCTCCACCTTCCAAAGCCTCATGTATCATGTCTTTCACCCTTTTCTCCATCATTTTGTCTTAGTTTTCTTTGATGATATCCTCATCTATATCAAAACCTGGACAAACCATCTTTCTCATGTGGACCACGCTCTCCATCTACTCTCTCAACACCAATTTTTTTTGAAACAATCTAAATGTGATTTTGGCACCTCAGAAGTCAAGTACTTGGGTCATCTTGTTGGCAAGAATGACGTCAGGGTGGATCCTAAAAATATTGAAGTTATGTAAGATTGGCCTCACCCAAAGACTCTCAAAATATTGCGAGGATTTCTAGAATTAATAGGTTATTATCTCAAGTTTGTTAAGAATTATGGAAAGATTGCAAGACCTCTCACCGCACTCCTTAAAAATAATTCTTTCACTTGGACTCCAACAGTTGCTCAGGATTTTCAAACCTTGAAGATGGCCATGTGCACCACTCCAGTCCTGGCCCTTCCTTATTCCACAAATACCTTTGTCTTGGAATGTGATTCTTTAGGGAAAGGTATTGGTGTTGTCCTTATCTAAGAGAGTCATCCTTTGGCCTTTACCTACAAACAACTGTATGAACAAAATTTGGGAAAATGAATCTATGAAAAGGAAATTTTGGCTATTTTGCATGTCATTTATTTGTGGCACCCTTATCTATTGGGGCAATGCTTCCAAATTAAGACATATCATCAAATCCTCAAGTATTATCTGGAACAACACATTTCCTCCCTAGAGAAACAAAAATGGGTGACTAAGCTCTTTGGATATGATTATGAGATCATTTACAAGAAAGGAAAAGACAATGTGGTTGCGGATGCACTTTCCCGAAAATATGAAGATGAAGGCTCCCTTTTTTCTCTCTCTTTCATTGTACCATATTGGATCCAAGCCGTTCGCCAAGAATGGATACATGATCCCAAAATTTTGCATCTGATACAACAATTGCAGTCCAATTCTCCAGTTTCCCCAAGGTACTTTTGGCTCCATGATGAGCTTCGATACAAAGATCATTTGTATTGAAGTAAACAGTCAAAAATTAAATCCACGGTGCTTTCTAAGCTTCATGCTATACCCACAGTTGGGCACTCTGGGTTTACCAAAACCTATGATAGGGTCAAACGTTCTTTTTTCTGAGATGGCATGAAACAATACATTCATAATTTTGTGGTCGAATTTGATGTGTGTCAAAGAAACAAGCGAGAAATAGTCAAATATCTTGGCACACTACAACCGCTTCCGCTTCCACCTGGTATTTGGAGGGATATCTCTATGGATTTTTTTACAGGATTACCTAAATTGGGAAATAAATTAGTCATCATGGTGGTAGTTGATCGCCTTTATAGGTATGCTCATTTATGTGCTCTTCAACACCCATTTACAACATCCACAGTGGCTCAAATTTTCATGGATCAGGTCTTCAATCTTCATGACATGCCGCATTATATTGTTTATGATCGTGACCCAAATTTCACCAACAATTTTTGGCAATAACTATTCAAGATACAAGGAACCCAATTGCATCTTAGCATAGATTATCATCCCCAGACGGATGGTCAAACTGAAGCTGGAAACAAGTGTTTGGAAACATATTTGAGGTGTTTTGCATTGGAAAAGAAAAATCAGTGGGCTCAATGGTTACCCCTAGTTGAATGGTGGTACAACACTTTATACCATACAGTTACCCGCATGACTCCTTTTGAAGTGGTATATGGACAAAAGACACCGCCAGTTCTCTCATATTTACCAGGTGTATCGAAGGTCTAGGAAGTTGACCAAATGATTACAGTTCGAGAGGATATTCTTTGTACCCTCAAAGAGAATTTGGTCATGGCCCAAAATCACATTAAGCAACAATCAGATCAAGGACGACCATTGTCAGAAAATGACACCCAAATTTTATGGTCCTTATACAATTCTCAAGCATGTGGGATAGATGGACTATCAATTAGCTTTTCCTAGTCATTCTAAGATACATAGAAATAATTCGAATGTAAGTCAAATGTAAGAAGACCTAATAGAAGCTTCCGCTTCTATAAGGATCTTCCTCTAGATGGTTCTTTTGATAGAAATATTTAGTATAAATAGGATTCGAGGGTATGAGAACCCTAGATTGGATATTATTATAATAGAGCTCTGCTCGACTGGAGGTTTCCCCCTCGAAGAGGCCCGTGAACATTACTCTCAGAATCAAAGTGTTCTTTTTGGTGTTATTTTGATATCATTTTAGTGTTATTGTAGTGTTTTTCTGGTTATATTGATGTTTATTTTCCATTTCTAGCATTTTATTTTTGTTTTGCATACTTTTTATATCTGGAATATTACAGATGGTATCATTATTGAGAGAAATTGTTCAAATGGTATCTATGGAAGTTCTGCATGCTTATTCATTGAGAACTATTTTGTTTGAGGACAATAAAATGATGCCATGATTTCAATTTGATGTTGTTTGTTGTACTTATAAATTTTCTTGTTTCAATGACAGAGCAAGTAGATGAGGGTGCTCATAGGGGAGAGGAACCAACGACAATCGAACCTATGGTTTCCACTACTCCTCCAGGTAAAAAACATAGTAATGATATTTGTACTAATGAAACACTACTATGAATAATAACTAACCATGTCATTTTAAAGATTTTTTTTATTGTAGTGGATTCCCCCGTAGTGCATCTACATCCACGTCCTTCTACTAGAAGTATTAGAATGCTTGAGATGACCCATAACCTTCCAGCAATAGAAAAAGACCCAATAGTTGAAGGTCGGGATTGAGACGATCCTGATGATGATACACTCATGAATTTTATTAAAAAGAAGAAACAAAAAAAGAAGTGATTGTACATATTTTCAAGACAAAGTTTATTAATATAAATTATTGACTGTACAATTTTTTGTTTCGCTAGTTGTGTGTGGACATTATATGTTATTTATGCATGTAACTTCTTGATTTCATTTACCTTTGATTATTGTTTTTCCACTTGTTATGCATGATTTAGTATGGGGAATTGAGAGTGATGTGAGGGGGGCAGGGACCAATCAAGCTTCCATATTCATGTGGTTGGTCCTGTTTAGTAGAGAATAAATGGTTGTTGAACCAAGAGGAGCTCCTTCTTATGGTATTTCCCTTTAGTATTTCTAAATCATAGTACATATTTAATTATTCAGTCATATAACGTTTAATTCTCTTTGTAAAATACAAGCTCATTGATGTTTAGTTATTATTTAGTCATTTATTTTATTATTGTATTTGAAAAATTGCAGGTCTTAAGGGTGGTCATCTCCATAATACACAATGCATTTCTGACAAGGTTTATGCTACCCATGTTTTTCTAGTATTTCCTTAGTTGTTTTTGATGTGTTTGGGAGCCTACTAAAAGAAACCAAGGTAAGAATAGAAAACATGGGAAACACATGAATCTTCACGAATATTGGACAACTTAATGGCGAATATTGGACATGGAATAACTTAATGGAGAAGACTAGACATGGAACAACTTGAACACGCTCTGCTGGGAAACTGGTTCTATTTCAAGTTCTATAATGGAGGACCAGGTATACTATGTTTGTCACAACAATCATTTATGTTCTTTTATAGTTTTTATTGGGTTTTCAATGATGAAATTTATTTATTTATTCTACGATGAATTTGGATTCTACATGGAATAAACCACTGCAAAAATGAAATAAACACTAGCTCACAAATGCCAATAAACACCAAAGCTTTCAATTGAATTAGGAACCGTGACCTAGAAGAAAACCTAGCTACAAAGGAAGTCCTTAATTCCTAGTCTAAATGTAAGTGGTTCAAATAAATCTAGTGATATTTCAAAAGTAGTAAATCATGTCAATGGAATATTTTTTGTATTGTAACATAGTTACCAACTTAATGAGAACTCTCCAGAGTTCTCATTTTTTGGGGGGTCCAATTTTTTACCTCGTTTTTAAAAA
>ML816517.1:78334-107046 GCA_009831015.1 Picea engelmannii
TTGGGGGTTGATTTTGATGTTTTTTATGCAAAAATATGGGTTTTTTGGGCCAGAGTTCTCGTTTTGAGGTCACAGTTCTCATTAAGTTGGTAACTATGTTTTGTTCATCTATGCCAACAATAGAATTAGTCTGTTAGAGCAATTTTATTAATATAAATTATTGATTGTACAAATTTTTTTTTCTAATTGTGTGTGGCCCTTATATGTTATGTATGCATATACCTTATGGATTTCATTTACCTTTAATTATTTTTTTACTACTTGTTATGTATGATTGGGTATGGGGAATTGAGAGTGATGTGAGGGGGGAGGAACTAAACGAGCTTCCACTTTCACGTGGTTGGTCCTGTTTAGTAGAGAATAAATTGTTCTCAAAACTAGGAGGATATCATTCATGAGGTATTCCCCTTTAGTATTTCTATAACATCGTACATATTTAATTATTATTCGGTCATATAACATTTAATTCTCTTTTCAAATACAAGCTCATTGATTTGTTGTTATTATTAATTCATTTAACCTATTATTGTAAATGACAAATGCAGGTATGAAGGGTGGTCACCTCCATGATCCACAACACATTTCCAACAAGGTTTTTGTTTCCCATGTTTTTCTAGTCTTGCCTTGTTTTGTTTTTACGTTTCTTGGAGCCTACGAAATGCAACCAATAAAAGACTAGAAAACATGGGAAACACAAACTTCATTAATATTGGACAACTTAATGGCGAAGATTGGACATGGAACAACTTGAACACACTTTGTCGGGAAATTGGCTCTATTTCAAGTTCTATGATGGAGGACCAGGTTCTATGTTCTATTTCAGGTTCTATGTTGGATTTCATTTTTTTAATTAACTGTTATAGTTGTAAGAAGAAAATATGACAGAGTTAAACACAATTCTATATATGTATTTTTTTTGTTAAAAATAGTAGGATTTTGAATTAGTTTATTAATGAAAGCTACAAATTGATGTTCCTCCAACATCCCTTTCAAACAAGAGCTCCAACCAATTGCTAAATCTCTCGACATTTGATTCATTTTTGTTTGTATTTAGGATCACTGACCATGTCTTCAATATCACTTTTTCAAAATATTGATCTACAAAATTTTGTTTACTTTAAATTCCAATACTAATTTTGTCTTCTTTGTTTTGGAAAATCTATGTGTTCCTTGACATCCCCCAACTATTACAATTTCACTAACATTATCAACCAGATATACACTCATTCCTTCTTTTTTTTTGTTGATAAAATGCTTCTTCTTTATAATAATATAGAAAAATGGACCATGCATTTATACAAAAAACGGTTGTGATAACAACCACCACAAGCTAATGTTGATAGGAAAAAAAACCTAGTTAATGGAACTTTACCACGAATGGTAGCAAAAGAAAGAGTCTTTAAGTGTCTTAACTCCCAAGAAAAATAGATACAAGTAAACAAAGTAAACATCCTAGTCAACAAACGTGAGAAGTCAGATCAAGTAGCCATTATAATCATGCCCACATAATGAGGGGGTATTTTTATCAGGGGGTCACCTCAATATATCCACCACAGGATGAATATCAACCAATAGGGATTCCCATCTATTTTTTCCCTGCTTTGGATATAACCTCTCCTCTGTTACTTCATATAAGTAATTGAGAAATAGTAAGAGATATATATTGTTTTTTTTAAACATTAATAAAACATCACTAGAACATGTGAAACACGATATTAACATACTTCAAAAATACACATTATATTTCATTCATCTCATTGAAAAAGTAGATTTAGATACAACTTCAAGGTATTAAGGATCTTCCATATCACATAATATCACATACAATGTCTACCCACCCAACCTATTCTGCAAGGTTAGGACCTCCAAGACACATACTCATTGCTCAAGTCTAGAATTCATCTGATTGATTTTTACCATTTAAGGTCTCAAGACTGGCGAATGTTTTGAGGAACAAGGAAGTATCTAATTCCCATAACTTTAATATATTCTAAATTTGAACTATAATTCTCAGCATTCCTTACTGCAAATTCTTCAAAAATAATACAGAGAATATGGTATCTTGGTCATCACTTCATAACATAATATATACTATTACAATAATTATTCATATTACTAATTTAAAGGTTAGGAAGAATTTTCAATAGTGTCATGACATAAACTTAATAGTAAAAACCAGAGATCCTTAATTAGACAATCTATCATTTATGAAATTTTAAATTTTACTTATGTTTACCTAGAATAAGTGTGACAATCCTACATGTTACAACCAAGTAAATAAATATCTGATCTACATAAGAAATTGAAAGAGGAAGAGAAAGAAGAGAAAAATATCTCAACACACAGAGGAAATTGTAAGCTTACTCTGTACTTTATGAACTAAATGATACTGTGATGAATAAATTCTACAATCGAGTGAAAGTTTATTTTGAGAATAAGTTAAAAATTTCTATAAGAAACCTGAAGTTTCTCTTCTGGGTGTCACAATGAAAACACTTCCAGATCAAAATCCATAAGTTTGTAGTCAGGCCCCTTGAAGGCCCAAGTTCATAAGAAACAATGCTCGATGCACAGAGACCACTCAAGGCGAGCGAAGGCCTTACCTTTTGGAAGAACAAAGCCCAGGAGAAATAGTGTGAACTTACACAGGGGAGGCGAAAAAGTGCACACGCAACAAATAGAGTCTAGAGATTAGGAGAGAAAACATGTGCAGGGTTCAAGCAAAGAAAACTAAGTGTGTGAATTCCCTTTTAAATAATTAGTGGACGAGATCTAATCATGAGGATTCATAATTCCCGCCACCATCTGATTAGACTGGAGATGCACACTCGTTAACCTTGAGACCTTTGGGCTTCATCTCTTTGGAATATCTGAGTTGTTTGTATTAAAGGAGCCCTAAAGCCCGAAGTTGCATAGTGAAACTACACCGTTGATTGGTGAGCGGATGCGAGCCGTTGGATCCTAAAGAGTTCAAATAGTTTGATTCCTAACTGTCTAAGTGTTAAGAAACCTCGAAGGTCCGAAGTCCTGAAGTGAATGATAATCATAGATATATCGATCAATTGAGGAGCATTAGATCTATGAGCCTTCGTTCTTTGGAGGTTCAGTTATTCAGTACTCGGTGAAATTAGAGTCATGTTATTAAAAGTTAAGGAACTCCCAAAGTCCCGAAGTTTTGAGTAAATCCTAACCGTCATTTGTTGGAAATATGTGAGCCGTATATCTCTGATTTATTTGGGATTCAACTCTCCGACTAAGTTAAGGTGTCGTTGCCAAGGAAAAAGATAAACCTAAATTTCCAAAGTCCTGGAGTGAAGGAAATTCATAGAAATAGAGATCGATCGAGGACCTATAGATCTTTGAGCCTTTATCCTTCAAAGATTTAGTAGTTCAGCACTCTGACGGAATTAATTTGTGGTTGAAAAAATGTGAGGAACTCCCGGAGTTCTGAATTTGAGAATGGGTGACAATCGTTCATCTAAGAGGTGTTTAAGCCATCAGATGTTCGAGCCCTTCAATGGTTCGACGATTTGGGTGAAACAATCAAAGGTTATTAAAGCAGAGAAAAACCCTGAAGCCTAGAGTTTCAGAGTAGATCTCCATCGTATACCCTCGCATGAGGAGAATCTCCTCCAATCATTATATTAAATTCATAATGGTTAACAGGGAAAGTGGAAAGATAGGGTTACCTACAACTATCGGTCAATTCTTCTTATGACTGAATTCAGACGGTAACACTTGAGGTGAATCAGGGTGATGAATTTGAAAAACCTCCAGAGCGACAAAGTTCTGGAGCTCCAAATAATTCCTTAAGGGCCAATGCTAGGTTCCAGCCCGTGGTCACATGCATAACTGGTCAAGGTAAAAAGGGCTAGCGCCTAAGATTAAAACAAGTCCAAACTCCTGAATAGAAGTAGGAAAAACACAATGAACTAGACATCCCACGATCTCGAAAATTTTGGGTTTAGAATATAAAATATAGAGAAACTCCATGCTATTAACAACTTCGGATTTATAAAAAATCAACAAGGAATACACAATAAATTCATATTAAAAAAAAAATCAATGGGGATCCACCATTCAATAGAAATGAATTATTGTAAACTTAAACAGGAAGATATGGTACAATTTTGTATCTAATGCTCATTTCGACCGAGAACCCATCATAAGAATTGGTTTGGATTTAAACGAAATTTCAACAGAGAAACTCATGATATAATTTCAGAACTAACTCCTCGGTTTACCAATGAACATTGCACTGTTAACTTCCAAAATAATATCAACTAAAAATTTGATCATTCAAACTTCAATATAGATAAAATACAATTTTAGAACATATACCATTCGAAATAAAAATAAAAATTTCACAATGAGGATCAAACCTTTCCAAATTAGAGAGCAAAAAATGTCAGGAATTACAATGGTATTTAAAATATAAACACTGTAATTATTATCCTCTTAGCAACAATTATAATTTAAAAATATAAAATTTGAACTAAAATTCATTGACAGAAATTGTAGAAATTGGCATCCGGGCTTTCCAGTGATTCTACAGTGGCCCTATCATTCTAACATACAACTACACTAATGTTACGAATAAAATTCATAATGTAAAAATACGAGAACTAATGAATGTTGCGTAATGAAGATGACCTTCAAAGCCTTGCGCTCCTTCCTTTCCTTCACTTGCTAATCAAAAAGACTTCATTGATACCTCCCAGCCAATGCTAGAGGTACTCTTCTTCCCCCTTATCCCCCCAAGCCACAAAGGGGCCACACACAAGAAACCAACAATGATATCTCCTAGACTTTCCCTCACAAGGAAGAGCTTCCACTCTTTTTACAAGCTTGGTATCCCAACACTCACAAGTAAAACACAGTCCAATAAAAATTTGGAAACACAACAATGCTCAAAATATTAGATCCCTTTCCCTTCTACCTTATTTTTTTTTATAGAAATTTCTTCCCTGACACATGTCCTTGGGTAAACATAATTAACTTTTTAGTTATTTTTAATTTGGATTAATCACTCACACACTTGTCATATTCTCCCCAAGTTACACCGGTATTTACATACTTTATTTTATTTAAAAAGGTTAAATTCCCTCACATTCCTCAATGTGTTCCTATTTTCACTCCTAGGTGTCCCTTCATTCCCCGTATTCTCATTTAAGAAGTGTCTCCTAACTAGATATTAGTTGGAGTTGGATTAGGAGCCTTCTTCTAGTCAGAGTAGTGTAGTTTGACTCTAGGTTTTATTCTATGTACACCCAACCTCTCAATGTATTATTTATTTCTATTTAAAAATTCATTTTTATTAAATTCATGCACACATGTGCATTTCATCCAATCTTTAGAGTTTTACCACCTTTTTCCTAGAATTAGATTTATCCCAATTTTAATATTTTAGATAGTTCCCAAATCAAACATAGACATATGTCAATTATTAGACTTAGGATCTTATTGTTGTTAGAATTTTTAATTAATAATCTATTGTTTAATTAATTAGTTAATCCAACAAGGCCTAATTATTTTAATGTCTTCTAGGCCATCTAAATTTATTGACTTCAAGTTTTAAATTATGAGATGTGATCTTCAAGATGCACCTTTATGATCCAAGGTTCCACACACCTTAGAATTGTTTTTGAATTTTTCCGACCCTTGGAGTCAACACTCCACTTGGTCGACCTTGTGAGAGACTAAGGGATTCTAAGGAATAAGGACTCCATATTATTATGCTCTCCTTATAAATATTCATGAGGGACTATCTTAGTCTTCCCCCACAACATCGTGGACCTTTCAAACTAGGTATTCGTTAACCTACAGTTTGTTAACAACAATTCTTGTCTTGGGCACAAGAATATTCAGGTCTGCAAAGTTGCACGAGAAGTGCCCAAGCACAACACGAAAAATCTTGTTTCAGGCTTCCAACCAAGTAAATGGGCAAAATTATGTTATCAATGGCCCAGATTCATCCATAGGAGCAGATCGATGGTCGGCAAGAAATTGAGGTTAGCGGAGTTGCATCGGGATTAGCGCGATGGGTAGCGTCTATATTGCATGCAAGAAAGGATATCAGTCGTCCATCCAAAGGATGCGTTGTGCGAGATCTAGTCACGTCGGCATTTTGCATTCAGAAGTTCGAAGGGTGAGGGTTTCACGTCATTCTACATCTCAAAAACCCAAACCTCGAAACGCCAATAAGCGCCTTTGAAGATAATCCTATGGTCCTTGCACCCGGTCACGTCAAGCGAGCCTGGTAATGGAGGCAGCCCTCTTCTAACATCAAATACCATCTCGACTGTTCCTCTGGAGGACACACAGCATACATCCATTCTTTCGTGGTTTGGTCAATTGGGATTTTGAGAAAAATTGCATCGTGAACCCCCGGTGCTAGGAATCTCGAAGGACACACGGTGAAATAACTGAGCCACAAGTGGGGCCCTTCAGGATTTTCATGTTGAAAGCATCGAGGTCATCTCAGTCGTTCATCCATCAACGAGGCTTGGGCACATTTAATTTAAAGAGGGCGCAGATCTGGATGGTCATGATCTAGGCACTCAAATTCATGGACGAAGTCCAATTCTGCACCCCCTCCATTATTCTAGCTTTAACAGGAGGGGGGGGGTCTAGAATGGAAGTCTCGGTGCTTAGATCTATGGTATGTATTGAATTCTGGACCCCCCATCGGTTCTACCTTTAATGGAAGGGGGGGGGTCTAGAATGGAATTTCACTATAGCGGGACCCCCTTCCTATCATGTCACTGTTTGAGTCGTCCTTCCTGTTGCCACCTGTTCTCCACCTACTGCCACCCTCTTCCCCCTGCATCTGTCCAACTTCCCTCTTTCCATCCACATGGCCCCTCCTTAGCTCATCGCCCTCTAGTCTCCTGCCATGTGTCCCTCTCACTCCCAGTCACCTCCACAGTGTTCACGCTATTGATCCCATCATACACTTTTTCACATCCGCCATAGGGGTCCCTCACAGCAATGGAGCAAAGCAGCATCCAAAGAGAGACCGTTCAGTTGATCCAGGTGGCACCATTAGGAGACCTCCACGTCCTAGAAGGGAGAGTTGACCAAGGCTGTACCAAGTCCCAAGAAAGAAATTATTGTGGTTGTTGCTGGTGGTTGAGCATCATCTCCGCCATAAAAAGAAAGTCCAACAAAGGACTAAAGCTGGTCGATTCATCTGCAATAGGACAGTTCAAAATATGATAGCATCTGTCTTGGGTGCACGATCGGCCAGAGTCTGCATGCGCAGACTGTCAGAAGACATGCAGACGCAATGTTTTTAATGCAATGTCTTGTTTTTGTTGTTGTTGTTGTTTTGAGTATATGTAGTCGTTTTCGCCATTTTTGTAATCATCGATGGTTGAGCGAGGCTCATGATTGTAAAGTTTTGATGAAGTGTTGGTCGCTCTGGTTATGTATTGGCAATTGAGACTTCTTACTTTATGGATGTCATCCTCTTTCCATCTCTTTATTTACATTGTGTTAAAACAACTCGGAATTGGAGGATCCAGTCGAGTTGCGCTATTATAGGATGATGTAGGTTGTATCACTGTAATAGTCGCAGGGTTTCTAATCAGTTCTTATGCTTTCTCAATGCTGAATGGTTTGGAATTGGAGGATCCAGTCGAGCCACCCTTCAGTTCTTTGAAACTTGGGGTCAAGAGGATCTTGTCTTCTGAGTTTTTCCTCCTCAGGATGTCGAAGGCCTAATGCCCGAGGCAGTCTTTCTCACTCATCTCATTAAGTATTCCATCTATCCATCTTATACTCAGCTTACTGACGAAAGTTGGATCAAGACCTCCCTTGTTTTCTACACACTAGGCCCGGTTTCCTGAGTTTGAGATATATCTTCTTGAGTCTCTATCCATTCTATCACCCCATTAAAACTATCATGACATAAAACTGATGGGCATTGGGCTCTGCTCCTGCAGGAAATCCAGGAGTGACATCTGACGCTAACATTTCTGGCGCCGTTGCTGGGTATGAATATTGAAGATTTTCCTCAGGATTGAACGACATTGAGCCTCTAATTTTGAAGGTGCATCAAACATCAGAGCCCTTCAAGATTGTTGCTGTGCACCTGGAGACTCCATTGTGGTGACTCCACGGTTTCCACATCACTGTTTCAGCTGTGGATATTGTTAGCACACATGAAAGATGACCCAAAGGAGCTTTCTCGAGAAGGTTTCAACAGCTTCTTTCTCAGCCTAAGAAGTTTCCTGGGGTAACGATGACGTTGAGATCTGGCCTTTGATGGTGAACACGGACCAGGCACATTCAAAGCTGTAAATATTTCACCTAGCGACTCCATGATTCAAGGATCGATTGACGACTCCACTGGTTCAATATGGAGAAAATCTTAGCTCAAAGGTTTTCTTTCTGTGACTTTTCCTAGATAGTTGGTTTTCCTAATGCACTTCCTGATAGATACATATGGGAAAATTTCCTCCCCGAATTTCACGCAAAGAGTTCAGACTTACTAGTTGAGCATTTACTGGACTTTCATGAGGTTATTCATTGACTTAATATCATGCATGAAGATGTCCAGATTAAGCTCTTCAGGTATTCATTAAAGGGAGCTTCTCTTGATTGGTGTCGATCTCTTCCCACTGCAAGTATCCATTCTTTGACATATTTTCATACAGCTTTCAATTCATTTTGTAAAGATTACTATCCAGCTAATTATTTGTATGAAAAATGTTGTGAGGAGTTTTCTTTGCTTCATGAAGCCTCTGCTGGCCCTGAAGACCATGTCCATGATAAAGCTTTTACTGTGGAGGAAAGCATTTGCCATGAAAAAATAGAGGTGTTGAATGATATTAATTGTGTTAGCCCTAGAACGGAAGCATCTGACATTATTTTAGATGCACCTGTTCTTTTAGATGTTCATAAAGATCAACATGCCTCTTGTAAAAATTATGAGTTTATAGAGAATATGTGGTCTATAGTAGATGGCTCACCTGGGTATCGGGTTGAAGCAGATGTTCCTAGCATCCCTGCTTATGACGATGAAGACCTCCCCGTTTTTAAAGAAGGGATGGTTATGGAGGAGGATTTTTCTCTTTTCCTTCAAGGGGTTTCTCATGATATATTTTTGCCTGGGATTAAAGAGAAAAATATTATGTGTGAGCAGCGAGAACCAGCAGGTCCCACTATCCCTAAAACGAAAATTTTTTACGGGATCATTATTCTGGAGGAGGATCATATCAATGAAGGACAACCCATTTTTGATGTATATTATAGTGATGATGAGCAGCAAGCTTATCCTACATTTGATCACTATAGAGATACTGAAGAGCCAGTCAGCAAGCAGAACCACCCCATGATCCCTATTTATGATGAATACGAATCGGACCTGGAGGAGAGCCAAGAAGAAGAGCAGAAAGAACCAGTGGAACAGGTGACTTCCTGCCCGGAGCCCACCCATTCACCTATGAAGACTCATGAAGTTTAGCCCTGTAGGAGTAGCTGTGGAGCAGAGAAGGCCTACTGCTACCCTTTTCACAGGGTTTGCCACTCATTCTATGATCCTATCAGCAAGTACATGGAGTGGCATGTCCTTTATGCCTTGGAGCCACCCTATTCCATATCAACTTCAGCCTGTGAGGAGAAGTTGAAGAGTGTATTCGTTCTGTTGTCATGGTTACACCATATGCTGGTGATCATCGACATAAAGAAAGAGCTTCCCTTCAAGAAGTTACTTGATTGGATATGGTGGAAGTCTGCTTTAACCTAGCCCCATGTAAAGTGTTTTATTAGTTTAGGATTGTATATAAATAAGCTCCTTTGAGCATGTATCTTTATTTTGTTTCTTTTATTTTTCATCTTGTATTTTCAGCAGCAAGAGGTTTGAGCTTGACTCCATAGCCCAACAGCAAGGCAGTGGAACTGCAAAATGAGTCCTTAGAGCATCACAGGGATGACTCTATCCCCCATGGAGCCTAATGTTAACAAAAATTCTTGTCTTGGGCACAAGAATATTCAAGTCTGCAAAGTTGCATGAGAAGCACCCAAGCATAACACAAAAAATCTCGTTTCAGGCTTCCAAGCAAGTAAATGGGTGAAATTATGTTATTAATGACCCAGATTCATCCATAGGAGCAGATCGATGGTCGATGGGAAATTGCGGTTAGCGGAGTTGCATTGGGATTAGTGCAATGGGTAGCGTCCATATTGCATGCAAGATAGGATATCATTCGTCCATACAAAGGACGCGTGGCACGAGATCTAGTCACGTCGGCATTTCAGCATTCTGGAGTTCGAAGGGTGAGGGTTTCACGTCGTTCTACATCTCAAAACCCCGAACCCCGAAACGTCGATAAGCACCTTTGAAGCTATGCCTATGGTCCTAGCACCTGGTCAAGTCAAGCGAGCCTGGTAATGGAGGCATCCCTCTTCTAACATCAAATACCATCCCGACCGTTACTCTAGAGGACACGCGGCGTACATCCGTGCTTTCGCGGTTTGGTCAATTGGGATTTTGAGGAAAATTGCATCGTGAACCCCCAATGCCAGGAATCCTGAAAGAATCGGGACCGTCCATCTAAAGGACACATGGCACAATAGCTGAGCCATGAGTGGGGCCCTTCGGGATTTTCATGTTGAAAGTGTTGAGGTCATCTCAGTCGTTCATCCATCAGTGAGGCTTAGGCACATTTAATTTAAAGAGGGCGCAGATCTGGACGGTCATGATCCAGGCACTCAAATTCACGGATGAAGTCCAATTCCACACCCCCTCTATCATTCTAGCTTTAACAGGAGGGGGGGGTCTGTAATCAGAGATAATGTATGCGCGCATCTGGACGGCCCAAGTCTCAACGCTTAGATCTACGGTCTGTATTGAATTCCAGACCCCCCCATCGGTTCTGCCTTTAATGGAAGGGGGGGGGTCTGGAATGGAATTTCACTATAGCGGGCCCCCCTTCCTATCATGTCACTGTATGAGTCGTCCTTCCCGTTTCCACCTGTTCTCCACCTACCGCCACCCTCTTCCCCCTGCATATGTCCAACTTCCCTCCTTCCATCCACATGGCCCCTCCTCAGCTCATCACTCTCTCATATCCTTCCATGTGTCCCTCTCACTCCCAGTCACCTCCACAGTGTTGACGTTATTGATCCTATCATACCCTTTTTCACATCTGCCATAGGGGTCCCTCACAGAAGTCCATCGAAGAAGCATCCAAAGAGAGATTGTCCAGCTGATCTAGGTGGCACCATTAGGAGACCTGCATATCCTAGAAGGTAGAGTTGACCGAGGTTGTCCCCAGTCCCAAGAAAGAAGTTATTGTGGTTGTTGTTGGTGGTTGAGCATCATCTCCTCCATAAAAATAAATTCCAGCAAAGGACTAAAGCTGGTCGATTCATCTGCAATAGGACAGTCTGAAATATGATAGCGTCTGTCTTGGGTGCACGATCGGCCAGAGTCTGCATGCGCAGACTGTCAGAAGACATGCAGACGTAATGTTTTTAATGCAACGTCTTGTTTTTGTTGTTGTTGTTGTTTTGAGTATATGTAGGCATTTTCGCCATTTTTGTAATCATCGATGGTTGAGCGAGGCTCAGGATTGTAAATTTTTGATGAAGCACTGGTCTCTCTGGTTATGTATTGGCATTTGAGACTTCTTACTTTATGGATGTCAGCCTCTTTCCATCTCTTTGTTTACACTGTGTTATAACAACTCGAAATTGGAGGATCCAGTTGAGTTGTGCTATTATAGGATGATGTAGGTTGGATCACTGTAATAGTTGCAAGGTTTCTAATCAGTTCTTATGCTTTCTCAATGCTGAATGGCTTGGAATTGGAGGATCCAGTCGAGCCACCCTTCAGATCTTTGAAAATCGGGGTCAAGAGGATCTTGTATTCTGAGTTTTTCCTCCTCAAGCTACTGAAGGCCTGATGCCCAAGGCAGTCTTTCTCACTCATCTCATTAAGTCTTCCATCTATCCATCTTATACTCAGCTTACTGATAGAAGTTGGATCAAGACCTCCCTTGTTTTCTACACACCAGGCCCAGTTTCCTGAGTTTGAGCTATATCTTCTTGAGTCTCTATCCATTCGATCACCCCATTAAAACTATCATGACATAAAACTGATGGGCATTGGGCTCTGCTCCTGCAAGCAATCCAAGAGTGACATCTGATGCTAACACAGTTCATACCACGGTAGGAGTGCTAGTAGGATATGACAGGGATGCTACCACACCTCTCCCTCAAATTTATGGTTTCTGTGCATGGCCCCTCTACTCCTTATGTGAGTCGGATTAGAAAGCATCGTCATGCTTCCACCCACTGACAAAAATTGCAATAATTCCATATACATAAATCATAATAAAATAAATCATATAGCATATGTGCATGAAATGAAATACTCAATAAATACAATCCACTCCATGACTCAATATAGAGTCTAAGGGAATCCATTGATGCTATCAACATCCTTAACCTGTCATGTGTCCTGCACACTCAAGATGACTCATCAAAAGCATCTGTCAATATATATACATTGATATAATCAATAATCCATAACACCTCAACATAATCATATGTAACCCATAATCTGAATGAAATCACAATGTACCATACTAGATCACTTTCAAGCAAATGTCCTCAAAGAATAAGACAATAATAGTGTGTTTAGTAGAGTGGGATTTTACATACACCCACTCTTGTTTTAAACTCCGTCCTGAAGATTGTACATTATATATAAAATAAAGTAATAAATGTATCTGACATATATCTATAAGTCTAATCTATCAAACAATTAAGGAAACTATTGATGCATCTCAAATGCATCCTCCCAGGTAGCCAATTGTGGACTATAATTGTCCCACTAGAACTTGACCTAATAGGTTGTTCGACGTCGTATCTTTCAAATGTGATGGTTCAAAATGCAAATTGGCTTCACCATGAGAGAAACCTCATCTGACACTTGCAAGGAACTCATGTCAATAACATGTGAAGGATCACTAATATAATGTCTCAAAACAGATACATGAAATACGTCAACCATACGCCTCAAAGAATCAGGAAAGGATAGTCGATAATCAACGTGTCCTTTCTTTTCCACAACTTCAAAGAGTCTTAAAAATCTTGGAGAGATTTTATCACCCTTCCAAAACTTGATCAAAATCTTGTGTGGTTTTACGCACAATAAGACTATCTCTCCAAATTCTTAACTTTGGTCAACATGATGTGCATCAACATAATATTATGTCGATCCTGCGCTTCTTTAATGCTATGTCTTATCGATTGCATCTACTCTTCAATTTCTTGAATCACTTCTTGTCCTACCAGAACCCTGTCCTCAAGTCGATCCTAAATCAGCGATGTCTGACATGGTCTCCCATAAAGAAAATGAAATAGGTCCATCTTAATAGTACTATGATAGTTTTTGTTGTAAGAAAACTCTACTAGTGGAAATAATTCTTCCCAACATCTCTTCTAGTCCATTACATACATATGCAACATATCCTCCAAAATCCATTTTCTTCTTTATGTTTTTCCATCTCTCTAAGGGTGATATGTTGTAATAAATTTTAGTTGTGTTCCCAAATCCTCTTGGAAACTGGTCCAAAATCATCCTGTAAACATTGATCCTCGATCGGATATGATTCTTATTGGAACACCATGTAATATCACAATATTACTGAAAAATACTCTATCTATGTTTGGTGCCTAATATGTCATACGCACAGTAATAAAGTGTGCTCTCTTTCTCAAAGTGTCAACTACCAAAAAAATCGAATCGTGTCTCCTTTCCATAAATGGAAATCCAATGATAAAGTCCATCGAGATGGCCTCCCATTTCATTTCTGGAATAATATGTAGCTGTAAAAATCCTATTAGATGTCTATGTTTAGCCTTCACTTGTTGACATTCTAGACATCTAGCCATGTAACTGACTATGTCTGCCTTCTTTCCCCTCCAGAAGAATAAAGGATTAAGGTCCACCATCATCTTCGTGACTCTCAGATGAACCATGTAAATTGTTCAATGTTATTCACTTAAGATCAAACTTCTTAATTCGTCGTTAGATGGTACGTAAATTCTTCCGTTAAATATCAACAATCCATCATTTTCTAGTGAATAACATTCGTACTTTGGTATTGTCATGGCACCTTGTCCAATATTGTTCTTAAATTCTTTATACCAGTCATCATTGATTTTTAAATATAGAATCTTTTCTCAAAGATTCACCTTAAGAGGTAATATCGAAAATAAGTGTGGTCTCCGACTCAACGCATTTGCCACTCGATTCACAGTTCCTTTAATGTTAGTAATTTCAAAGTCGTACTCCCTAAGTAATTCTGACCAATTCCTTTGCCGTGTGTTCAAGTCAATATGTGTAAAAATATGCTACAATCGACAACGACCAGTCTTTAATTCTAATTTTCATACAATAAGATAATGTCTCCAAATTCTCAAGGCATATACAATTGATAATAGTTCTAGGTCATGCGTTGCGTAGTTCTCTTCATACTTTCTCAATTTTCTCAAAATGTAGGCTATCACTCAACCATATTGCATCAAAAATTTGCCTAAACCTTCCTCAGATGCATCTATGCATACCATGAATTCCTTTCCAATGTTAGGGACTTTTAGTATCCACACTATCGTCAACAATTCCTTGAGATTTTGAAATGCTTCTGCGCATTTCTCAGTCCACACAAACGTCTTGTTCTTCTTCGGTAATTCCATGATCAGATTTTCTATCTTCCAAAATCCTTTGACAAGTCATCGATAATATCATTCTAAATCCATAAAATAGTGTACTTCTTGTACATTTTTCAGTTCTTTCCATTCCATAATAGCCTCCACTTTCATTGGAAAAATAACAATACCTTCACTAGATATGATATGTCCCAAGTAATGAATCTTTGATTGGTAAAAAGAACATTTTTGTAGCTTCTCGTACAATTTTTTTCTCGTAGACACTGTAGGACCAATATTAAATGTTCGACATGCTCTTCTTTCATGCGAGAATAAATCAATATGTCATTTATAAAAACTTGAACAAATTTATCTAATAATTCACGGAACAACCCATTCATCAAATTCATGAATACCCCCAGGGCATTCGTCAATCCGAGCAATAAAACTGTAAACTTATAGTTTCCAAATATCATCTTAAAAGAGGTCTTAGGGATATCTACCTCTTTAATATGTAACTGGTGATATCCTGACCTCAAGTCAATTTTTGAAAACATCGTCGCTCCTTTCATCCAATCAAATAAATCGTTAATCCTTGGTAATGGATACCGGTTCTTGTTTGTATCTTTGTTCAATTGACAGTAGTCAATGCAAGGCCTCCACAATCCATCCTTATTTCTCATGAAAATAACTGGTGCACCCTAAGTTGACACACTTGGACATATAATTCCCAAGTCCAATGATTCCTTCAATTGCATTTTCAACTCTTGAAATTTAGGCGTTGACATCTGGTAAGGCATTCTCGCTATCGATTCAGTTCCATGTTTCAATTCTTTTGTAAACTCCAACTCTCTTTCGGGCGATAAACCTGGTAACTCTTCTGGAAACATGTCTGTAAACTCTTGTACTACATCAAGGTTTTATAGGCCTTTTGACTCACCCTTTTCATTCAGATCTAAGATTGCATATAAGTTGCATCCCTTGCGCATACTCTTCTGCAATTGTAGGTAATAAATAAACCTCAAGGACACTCCCTGATTTCTTCCTAAAATCACTCGACATTGTCCCAAATCATCCTTCTAACTTAACCATTTTGTCTTATAGTTAAGTATCGCAACATGCGATTCCAACCAATCCATACCAATCACTATGTCATAAGATCCTAAGATCGTGACATAAAGATATACTTTTGTCAGAAAGTATCCCAATTTAAGGCTACAATCCATAACTTTTCCTCCAACTTTCGTTTTGGCACCTGGTACCACTTATATGTATCTAAACTCGTCCTTCTTGACTACCTTTACCTTAGTTCTCTTCAGCACTTCACTAGAGATAAATATCTTTGTAGTACATGGTTCTATCAATATAATGTAATTTTGGTTTGCGATTGTACCTGATGTTTCTAGCACAGTGGACCGGTTTTCATCTTTGCAGTTGTTCACCGTTGCATGTATCTTGTGGACCTTTCCCAAATCTCCAACTGTAGTGGGTCTTGATGATCCAGGTGCTCTGGATTTCTCAATAAGACAGACTCATTAGTAATTTGTCTCACCACATGTCCAACATCTAGTCTTTGGTCTAATGTTCCTAGTCCCTGAAGTAGAAGGTGTTGCTCTAACAGTGTGTGATCCTGGTTTGTTCTATTGAACAAGACTAAAAAACTACTATTGTAGACAACGTTGTTGTTTTTTTGGTCCTCTATAAGAATTTCTATGTTGAGGAGTCCATCATCATGGTTTCGTGAACATAGGTCCTCTATGCACATCTCAATGCCCTAAATCTTGTCTGGTTGGTGTCATATGCGACTGCGCTCCTGGTGTCACTTGTACAACTTGTCTAAAAGGAGTCATTCCCTAACCCTCGCTATTCATCTCTTCCTCAGCTATGTGGGCCTTATGAACTACATTGTGAAATGACTAAGGCATTAGGATCCATACCTTTGCACAATTTTTTAAGTTAAGGCCAAACACAAACTTGTTGACCTTTAACCTCTTTGTGTTCAAATGTGGAGCATACCTAAGTAGCTCCATGTATCTGGCCTCGTATTTGGCACCGTATGACTACCCTGTCGTAAGGTGTTGAACTCATTACGCTAACTCACAATGAATTCCTTGGACAAGTACCTCTCCCAGAACCATTCCGTGAACAACTCCCATGACACATCTTTAATGACCATGTTTAGTTGAGGTAGGATTGTCTTCCACCATAGAAGAGCACTCCCCTTCAGCTGAAATATCCCCATGGGGAATTTATTGTTGGAGGTGTAATCACAAAGTGTGAAGCAAATATCCATATTCTCCAACCATGTCTCGGTGGTTAAGTAGTTTGTGGCACCCATGAAATCGATAAAATTCACCTTCTCGAGTTCTCTTTGTATACTACCTCTACCAGACAAAGTGTTTTGTGAACCCTCATTGGGTACATACGCTCTACCCTCATTTCAATCCAGGCAGTTAATAAATGCCTCGGACATCCTCTGGAAGGATCTCATCAAACCTACCACATATCCCACAGGAACCTATTCTGGCTCAGTATTTTTCTCATCTCCATGGGTGTTAGACCCTTTTGGCATGGCTACTATCGGAGGTGTCACACCTCTTCCTCAAACACCATGTCGTCTACTTCCCTTGCGTCCTCTAACCATGATTGCCTACAAGAACAATTTCAGATGTTTATTAGCGATATAATTCAATCATTTAGTTTAACACAGTGAATGGCGTAAGGGTCCAATGTTGCAGGGTTGAACCCACCCTAATACCATATGTAACAACCCCTCTATTACTTTATATAAGTAATTGATAAATAATAAGACATATTTTTTTTTAACATTAATCAAACATCATTAGAACATGTGAAACATGATATTAACATACTTCAGCAATACACATTCTATTTCACTCATCTCATTGCACAACTAGATTTAGATACAACTTCAAGGTATTAAGGATCTTCCATATCATATAATATCACATACAATGTCTACCCACTCAACCTATCCTGCAAGGTTAGGAACTCAAAGACGCATAATCAACACTCAAGTCTAGAATTCATCCGATTTATTTTGACCATTTAAGGTATCAATACTGGTGAATTTTTTGAGGAACAAGGAAGTATCTAATTCCCATAACTTTAATCTATTCTGAGTTGCAACTATGATTCTCAACATTCCTTAATACAAATTCTTCAAAAATAATACAAAGAATTTGGTATCTTGGTCATAACTTCATAACAAAATATATAATATTACAGAGTTATTCATCTTACTAATTTAAAGGTTAGGAATAATTTTCAATAGTATCATGAAAAACACTTGATAGTAAAAACCATAGATCCTTAATTAGACACTATCATTTATGATAGTTTAAATTTTACTTTTGTTTACCTGGAATAAGTGTGAAAACCCTACTGGTTAAAACCATGTATATAAATATCTGATCTACATAACAAATTGAAATAGAAAAAGAAAGAAGAGAAAAATATCTCAACACATAGAGGAAACCGTAAGATTACTCTGTACTTTATCAGCTAATCAATATTGTGATGAATAAATTATGCAATTCAGTGAAACTCTATTATGAGAATGAGTTAAAAAGTTATGTAAGAAACCTGAAGTTTCTCTTCTGGGTGTCATAGTGAAAACACTTCCAGAGCCAACTCCAGAAGTGTGTAGTCGAGCCCCTTGAAAGCCAAAGTTCAAAAGAAACAAATCTCGGTGCACAAAGACCACTCAAGGTGGGTGAAGTCCTTACTTTTCGAAAGAAAGAAGATTAGGAGAGACAGTGCGAAGTTACATAGGGGAGGCACAAAAGTGTGCATGCAACAAATAGAGTCCACAACTCAGGAGAGAAAGTTTGTGCATGGTTCAAGTGATGAAAATTAAGAGTGTGAATTCCCTTTTAAAGAATTAGTGGATGGGATATGATTGTGAGGAGTTGGAATTCTCACCACCATCTCATTAGACCTGAGATGTGCACTTGTTAACCCTGAGACCTTCTAGATTCGTCTCTTCAACAAATATGATTTGTTTGTATTAAAGGATCCCTGAAGCCCGAAGTCACAGAGAGAAAATACACAGTAGATCGGTGAGAGGAGGCGATTCATTGGATCCTCAAGAGTTCGGATAATTTAATTTGTAACTTTGTAAGAGTTAAAAATCCCTGAAGCTCCAAAATCTAGGAGTAAAGGACAGTCATAGATCTAGATATCGATCGAGGACTGTTAGATCTACGATCCTTCATTCTTTAGAGGTTTGGTAATTCCGTACTCCGACGAAATTAGAGTCATGCTATTAAAACTTGAGGAACTCCCAGAGTCCCAAAGTCCAAAGTGAATAATGACCCTTAGTTTTTGTAAATATGTGAGCCATAGATCTCTGATTTATTTGAGATTCGTCTCTCTAGCTAAGTTAAGTTGTAGATGCTAAGGAAAATGAGAACCCCAAATTTTTGAAGTCCTGGAGTGAAGGACAACCATATATCTAGCGATCGATCGAGGACCGTTAGATCTCCGAGCCTTCATCCTTCAGAGATTCGGTAGTCTGACACTTCAGTGGAACAAAGTTGTTGTTGCAAAAAGGTGAGGAACTCCCATATTTCTGAATTCTAGAGTCGGTGATAATCGTTCATCTAAGAGGAGTGTAAGTCACCATATCTCCAAGCCCTTCGGCGGTTCGACGATTCAGGTGAAAAAGTCTAAGGTTATGAAAGTGGAGAAAAACCATGAAGCCTGGAGTTATAGAGCATATCTCCACCATATATCCTCACATGAGGAGAATCTCTGCCAATCGTTAGATTAAATTCATAAAGGTTAATGGGGAAAGTGGAAAGATAGGGTTACCTGCAACTGCCGGTCAATTCCTCTTTTGATCGAATTCCATCAGTAACACTTTGGGTGAACGTGAGTGATGAATTTGAAAAACCTCCAGAGCACAGGATTCCTGGAGCTCCGAATAAATCCTTAAGGGCCAATGCTACATTCCAACCTGCAGTCACATGCATAACTTGTCAAGGTAAAAAGGGCTAGTGCCTAAGATTAAAAAAATCCAAACTCCCGGATAGAATTGGGAAAAACACACGAACCAGGCATCGCACGATCCCAAAAAGTTTGGGTTTAGAATATAAAATATATAGATACTCCATGCTACTAACGACTTCGGTTTTATCAACAACCAACAAGGAATACATGATAAACTCAGATTAAACAAAATTTCAATGGGGATCCACCATTCAACAGAAATGAATTATTGTAAACTTAAATAGGAATATATGGTACAATTTTGTATCTAGTACTCATTTTGACAAATAACCCATCATAATAATTGGTTTGGATTTAAATGAAACTTCAACAGAGAAGCTCATGATATAATTTTGGAAATAACTCCTTGGTTTACCAACGAACATTGCACTGTTAAATTATGAAATAATCTCAACTAAAACACTAATCATTCAAACTTCAATATAGATAAAATACAATTTTAGAACATATACCATTCACAATACAAATTCAAATTTCACAATGAGGATCAAGCCTTCCCAAATTAGAGAGCGGAAAATGTATGAAATTACAATGAAATTTAAATTATAAACATTGTAATTGTTATCCCCTTAGCAACAATTGTAATTTAAAAATATAAAATCTGAACTAAAATTTGTTGATAGTAATTGTAACAATTGGAACTCATGCTTTCTAGTGATTCTACAGTGGCCCTATCAGTCTAACTTACAGCAAAACTAATTCTATAAATAAAATTCAAAATATAAAAATACCAGAACGAATGAATGTTGCGTAATGAAGATTCCCTTCAAAGTATTGCACTCCTTCCTTTCCTTATATTTCTAATCATAGAGACTTCCCCTCGCAAGGAAGAGATTCCACTTTTTTTACAACCTTGGTATCCCAACTCTCACAAGTAAAGCACAGTCTAATAAAAATGTGGCTGCATAACAATGATAAAAAAATAAGATCCCTTCACTTCTACCTTATTTGTATTTATAGAAATTTCTTCCCTGACATATGTCCTCATGCACAAATAATTAACTTTTTAGTTAATTTTAATTTGGATTGATCACTCACACACTTTTCATATCCTTCCCAAGTTACACCAGTATTTACAAATTTTATTTTATTTAAAAAGGTCAACTTCCCTCACATTCCTTAATGTGTTCCTATTTTCACTCCTATGTGTCCCTTTGTTCCCCATATTCTCATTTAAGAAGTGTCTCCTAACTAGATCTTAGTTGGAGTTGGATTATGAGTCTTCTTCTAGTTATACTAGTGTAGTTTGACTCTAGATTCTATTTTATGTACACCCAACCTCTCAAGTTATTATTTATTTCTATTTAAAAATTCATTTTTTTTAATTCATGGACACATGCATTTCATCCAATCTTTAGATTTTTACCATCTTTTTCCTAGTATTAGATTTATCCCAATTTTAATATTTTAGATAGTTCCCAAATCAAACTTAGACTTTGGATTTGACTATTGTTATATTTTTCAGTTAATAATCTATTTTTTAATTAATTAGTTAATCCAACAAGGTCTAATTATTTCAGTATCTTCTAGGCCATCTAGATTTATTGACTTCAAGTTTTAAATTACGTGATGTACCCTTCAAGATGCACCTCCATGCTTCGACCCTTGGATTCAATAATCCACTCGGTCGACCTTGTGAGAGACTAAGCGATTTTAAGGAATAATGAGTCTTCCTTATTGTGCACTCCTTAGAAATATTCATTAGCAACTGTCTCAATATTCCCTCACAACATCGTGGACCTTTCGAATTAGGTAATCATTAGCCTATAGTTTATACCATGGTGGGAGTGCTAGTAGGATATGACAGGGAGGTTTCCACACCTCTCCCTCAAATGTATGGTTTATTTGCATGGCCCCTCTACTCCTTATGTGAGTCGGATTAAAAAACATCATCAAGCTTGAATCCACTAAAAAAACACTGCCAATAATTCCATATACATAAATCATACTAAAATCAATCATACAACATATGTGCGTGAAATGAAATACTTAATAAATACAATCCACTCCCTGACTCAAGCCAGAGTCCAAGGGAATCCATTGATGTTAGCAACATCCTTAACTTGTCATGTGTCCTGCACACTCAAGATGACTCATCCAAAGACTATTTCAATATATATACATCAATATAATCAATAACCCATAAACACCTCATCATCATCATATATAACCCATAATCTGAATGAATTCGCAAAGTACCATACCCAGATCACTTGCAAGCAATTGTCCTCAAAGAATAAGACAATAATAGTGTGTTCAATAGAGAGGGATGTTATATACACCCCCTCTTGTTTTACACTTCATCTCGATGTTTGTACAGTATATATAAAAGCAAGTAATAAATGTATCTGACATAGATTGTTTTCTCTAATCTATCAAACAAGTAAGTAAATTGTTGACACATCTCAAATGCATCCTCCCAAGTATTCGAGTGTGGACTATAATTGTTCCACTGGAACTTGACCTAATCGAATGTTTGATACCGTAGTTGTCGAATGAAATGGTCCAGAATGTGGATTGGCTCTGCCATGAGAGCACCCTCTTCTGAAACCTGCAAGGAACTCATGTCAATAACATATGAAGGACCACTAATATAACTTCTCAAAATAGATACATGAAATAGGTTGTGCATACGCCTCAAAGAATCTGGAAAGGCTAGTCGATAAGCCAGGGGTCCTTTATTTTCCACAACTTCGAAGGGTCCCACAAATATAGGAGATATTTTATCACCCTTTCCAAACTTGATATAACTCTTGTGTGGTTTTACTCTCAAGAAGACTCTGTCTCCAACTTCATAACTGCGGTCAACATGTTGTGCATCAAAATAACTCTTATGTTGATCTTGTGCTTCTTTAATCCTTTGTCTTATCGATTGCATTTGTTATTTCATTTCTTGAATTACTTCTGATCCTACCAAAACCCTATCCTCAAGTCAATCACAACTCAAGAGTGTCTGACATCGTCACCTGTAAAGAAAATCAAACGGGGCCATCTTAATCATACTATGATAGTTGATTTTGTAAGAAAACTCTACTAGTGGAAAGAATTATTCCCAATGTCTCTACTAGTCCATTAAATACATATGCAACATATCCTACAAAATTTGGTTTTTTCTTTATGTTTTTCCATCTTTCTCAGGGTGATACATTGTACTAAAGTTTAGTTGTGTTCCTAAAGCCTCTTGGAAACTGGTCCAAAACCATACTGTAAACACTAATCCTCGATCATATATGGTTCATCTTAGCACAGCATGTAATATCAAAATCTCATTGTCAAATAATCTATCTATCTCTGGCACCTGATACATCATATACATAGGAATAAAGTGTGCACTCTTTGTCAAAGTGTCAACTACAACAAAAATCAAATCATGTCTCCTTGTCATAAATGGAAATCCAACGTTAAATTCCATCGATATGACCTCCCATTTCGATTCTGGAATAATATGTGGTTGTAACAATCCTTCCAGATGTCTATGTTCAACCTTCACTTGCTGACATTCTAGACATCTATCCACGTAACTGACTACATCTTCCTTCATTCCCCTCTAGAAGAATAAAGGATTAAGGTCTGCCTTCATCTTCGTGACTCCCAGATGAGCCATGTAAATTGCTCGATGTGCTTCACTTAAGATCAAACTTATTAATTCATCGTTAGGAAGTACATAAATTATTTCGTTAAATATCAACAATCCATCCTTTTCTAGTGAATAATCTTTGTACTTTGGTATCGTCATGATATCTTGTCCAATATTATTCTTAACTTCTTTATACTAGTCATCAGTGATTTTTAAAGTTAGAATCTTTTCTCGAAGATTTTTCTTAAGATGTAATATTGAAAATATGCATGGTTTCTGACTCAATGCATCTGCCACTTGATTCACAGTTCCTTTAATGTAAGTAATTTCAAATTCCTAGTCACTAAGTAATTTTGACCAACACCTTTGTCCTGTGTTCATGTCACTCTATGTAAAAATATATTGCAATCTACAATGATCTGTCTTTAATTCAAATTTTCTTCCAATCATACAATGTTTCCAAAATCTTAAGGAATATAGAATTGCTAATAATTCCAGTTCATGTCTTGCATAGTTCTCTTCATGTTTTCTCAATTTTCTTGAAATGTAAGCGATCAATCAATTGTCTTGCATCAAAATTCCACCTAAGCCTTCCTTGGATGAATCTTTGCATACCAATAATTCCTTGTCCATGTCAAGGACTTTTAGTAGTGGCATTGTTGTCAACAAATCCTTGATCTTTTGAAATGCTTCTGTGCATTTCTCAGTCCATATGAAATTCTTGTTCTTCTTTTCCAATTCCATGATCATATATGCTATCTTCAAAAATCCTTCAACAAATCATCGATAATATCATGCTAAACCCATAAAACTACATACTTCTTGTGCATTTGTCAGTTTTGTCCATTCCATAATAAACTCCACTTTCGTTGGATCTACAACGATACCTTCATGAGATATGATATGTCACAAGTAATGAATATTCAATTGGTAAAAACAACATTTCAATAGTTTCCCGTACAATTTGTTTTTTCATAGACACTGTAGGACCGATCTTAAATTTTTTTCATGCTCTTATTTAATCTAAGAATAAATCAATATGTCATCTATAAAAACTTTAAAAAAATAATCCAAGTATTCATGGAAAAACCCATTCATCAAACTCATGAATACCCCTGGGGTGTTCATCAATCAGAGTGGTAAAAATTTAAACTCATAGTGCCCAAATCTCGTCTTAAAAGTGATCTTAGGGATATCTTACTCTTTAATCTGTAACGGGTGATATCCTAACCTCAAGTCAATTTTTGAAAACACTATCCCTCATTTCATCTGATCAAATAAATCATCAATCCTTCAAAAACGATACAGGTTCTTAATCGTATCTTTGTTCAATTGACAATAGTCAATGCAAATCCTCCACGATCCATCCTTATTTCTCACGGAAATAATTGGTGCACCCCAAGGCAACACACTTGGAAGTATAAGTCCCAAGTACAACAATTCCTTAAATTTCATTTTCAACTCCTGAAGTTCATGTTGGAGCATAATCCTAACTTACATTAGTTTATACCTAGATTAGAATCCTGGATCTTGGTTAATACATTCATTTACACTTTATTTCACCTAATTTTTCCACATAGAGAAGAAGGGCGCCTCATCCCTAGATTTTAGGGAAAACTGCTAATTTTATATCAAGACTCAACTCCCGGTTCTTGATTTTCTTGATTTATTCTTGATTTATTCTTGATTTATTCTTGATTTATCCTTGATTTATTCCAACCCCCCCATGAAAAACTCATCTATTATTGGGGAATGTGCACCTCCTCTTTGAGTGAGAGATTTATTCCTTAACTAATGATTTTTGTCGTTACTATTATTAGTAACTACTATTTCGGGTCAGTTAAGTGAGTTGGAACTACTTATCTTGTCAGTTAAGTGAGATTAAGTGAAATAATGTGAATCAATTAAATATTTTGGACATTAATGAGTGTGTGACATGTATCTTTAGTGGTCTAGGTCGAACTATGTGGTCTCCCTTAGCTTATGACACCTATTTTAGCTATTTCTAGCTTTTTCTTACTACAATTTCTATGTTGGAAGTTCTATATAATCACCTCCTCTCTTCTTTTTGAGGACGATTGCTCATGTATATTCATTTTTTATTAATATAATTCTCTGATTTATGGAGCAAAAAATTTCTCTCATCTCTTTAATATCAGCAAATTGTTTTTGTTCAATTTAACTATAATTCTATATCTTTCGGGGTTTCTGCGGGAATTCTACATGGTATCAGAGCTAGATTGAATCTAGTGTATTGTACACAGTTTTATTCACAAGTATAGATCATCAGGGGGCGCAGAAAGAAGAAATGGATCATCTCTCTCATCCCACAAAACTTGTTCTAAATCCTTTCAATTACTTTGAATGGAAGACAAAGATCTCTCTGCTCCTCTGAAGCAAAGGGCTTTACCGGGTAACAATGGGAACGAAGAAAGAATCGACTGCGACAGCGGAGAAGATAAAGTATTTCAATAAATTAGATGAATCAATTGGGCTGATATGCCTATCAATTTCCAGAGATCTCTTATTTCATGTCAGTGGAGCCACTACTCCCGATGTGGTCCGGACCACATTGGAAGGACTATTCGGCAAGCAAGATTCAATGAGAGTGCATCAACTGGAGAATGAACTCATATCCCTAAGTCCAATTCATTTCAGCAAACTTCAAGAATTATTCACCAAGTTCAAATCCATCCTCGTTGAACTTAATGCATGTGGAATCATGAAAGGGGAAGAACAACTCCTCCTTTCAATTCTCTCGAAACTAGGCCCTGAATATTCCGTATTTGTGTCTTCTTTTCAAGCATCTAAATTGACTCAGGAAAAATGGAAAATGCCTCCATTGAATGATTTCATTTCAGCATTGAATAAAGATAAATATAATTTAGTCCAAATGGGTGCCATCAAGAATTCCAAGAACCAAGCACTTGCGGCTACTGATGCTCCAAAGAGCAGTGGAAAAGACAAGGAAAAAGGAATGGGTAAATTTACTGAATCGAAGGAGAGATTTGAAAAATATTCAGAGAACTCTTCTGAGCCTAAGGGTAAGAAGAAGAATAAGGAAAGAACACTTTGAAAATACTGTTCCAAAGTTTTTCATCCCGAATAAAATTGCATGAGGAAGACTATCAATGAGATGGATAAGCAATCGCAACAGCACAATCTCACGGTACCCAAAAATGCAAAGAAGAAAGATGATAACAGAACGGGAGGGAGAGAACGAGATGGTCATGCTTTAATGGTTGTCGCATCCACTCCATAAGTTTGTATCCTTGATTCAGGTGCATTGAACCATATGGCTGCATCAAAAGATAAATTTTCCTCCATCGAAGAAAGCACCAGATCCCCAATTTATTTGGGAGATGCCACACCCGCAAAGGTGTGAGGAGAAGGAATTGTTGATCTTGAAGGGGGATGCTTCAAAAAAGTGCTTCATGTACCCTCTCTGTCTGCAAATATTCTCTCGATATATCAGATCATTCATTCCATATTTGGAAGGAAGGTGGAGTTCACTCCAGACTCCGCAGTGATTACCAACATTTCCATAGGCTCACAGCTTGCACATGGAGTTGGAGATCATCTTTCTCCTTTGTATTTCTTCTCCCACTTTGTTTCTAAATATATTAGCATTGTATTTATGTCAAAATCTAATGATATCAGCAGGTTATGTCATGAAATAAATGGCCATCTAAACTATAAGTGCTTTCATCAATTCAGCAAGGAAAACATGGTAGAAAGATTGCCAGCTATTAAATTCACAAGCGATGTATGTCAAGGATGCATTCTTGACAAGCATCCAGAGAAAAAGTTTGAAAAAGGGAATGCATAGAGAGATTCTTCATCTCTTGGGATGATTCACAGTGACATTATGGGCCCATTCCCATAGCCTTCAATCAGTACACAACTACAACACATAGTGCCATATACACCACAACAGAACGGTGTTGCGGAGAGGAAAAATCGGTCCTTAAAAGAGATGGCAAATTGTATGCTACAGTCGAAATCATTAGCTCCCAAGCTATGGGCTGAAGCTATTAATTTTGAAACATACATTAAAAACTTATTTCCTCAAAAATCACTCAAAGGCACCACTCCTTTTGAATGTTGGACCGGTAAGAAACCGAAAGTGTCGCACTTTCGTATTTTTGGTTCACGAGCATGGGCTCACATTCCGACAAATAAGAGGAAGGCTTTGGAGCCTCAAAGTGTTGAATGCATATTTTTTAGATATCCTTAAGGTGTCAAAGGATATATATTTCTGGACTCTCACACTGAAAATTTCACTCTAGCTCAGAGTGTGAAGTTTGAAGAAGAATCACTGCATGATTTTTCAGAAGACCCTGTCGAGGAACCACTTGTTGTCACTGATGAGGAGGAGTCAGAAACTTCTTCGAGCACTTTAGAAAATCCATCAGAGAATCCTTTAAGGTCTGATACACAATATTAGGATTATTTCATGGCTTCTCCAACTCAGTTGCCAACTTGGGCAGAGAAAACCCTGCAAGATGCGGGTGAACTAGTCTATGATCCTGCGTATACAAGAATAACTAGATCACATTTTTTTGGGGTTCCTCAAGCCCTGGCTGCCACAGAACCTTTGCTTCCCATACATTGCTACATGTCACTTGGTTCAGATCCTAAGTCACACTATGAGGTTGCAGACATCTTCACCAAGTCCTTCACTGAAAATAAATTTTCAGAACTGAGAGTTATGCTTGGAGCGGTGGAGACAACTGAGTAGGTCACTTTTGGCCACTCAACATTTTTTTTCCTCTTTTTTTGGGGGGATGGGGTTTCCCATGAGGTTTTCCCTCTTTCCTCTTTTCATGAGGAATTCTTTTATGTAATGAGTACCTAAAATGGCCAAGTTGTCGGGACTCAAATTTTTTGGCATTACAGTTAGGCTTAAGGGGGGGTGTTGGAGAATAATCCTAACTTACATTAGTTTATACCTAGATTAGACTCTTAGATATTGGTTAATACATTCATTTACACTTTATTTCACCTAATTTGGCCACATAGAGAAGAAGGGCGCCTCATCCCTAGATTTTAGGGAAAACTGTTAATTTTAGATCAAGACTCAACTCTCGGTTCTTGATTTTCTTGATTTATTCTTGATTTATCCTTGATTTATTCCAATCCCCCCATGAAAAAATCATCTATTATTAGTGAATGCACACCTCCTCTTTGAGTGTGATATTTATTCCTTAACTAATGATTTTTGTCGTTACTATTATTAGTAACTATTATTTCGGGTCAGTTAAGTGAGTTGGAACTGCTTCTCTTGTCAGTTAAGTGAGATTAAGTGAGATAATGTGCATCAATTAAATATTGTTGACATTAATGAGTGTGTGACATGTATCTTTAGTGGTCTAGGTTGAACTATGTGGTCTCCCTTGGCTTATGACACCTATTTTAACTATTTTTAGCTTTTTTT
>ML816517.1:115788-131155 GCA_009831015.1 Picea engelmannii
TTCATCTTGGCGATCATCCGATCCCAGCTTTTGATCTTTTGTTTGCCTTTGGAACGCCTGTCTGCCTGCAGCTCGTCCCACCATAAGGCTGCATGTCCCTTCAGCTTGGTGACAGCATGTCTCACCTTCTTGTCCTCTTCGATGTCTTCATAGTCGAAGTAGGTGTCAAGTGCTCGGATCCAATCCAGCAAATCCTCAGCATTTAGACTTCCCTCATAGATCGGAATGTCCATCTTTGTCTTCGAGCTCATCCTCGAAATGGCTTTGATCAACCTCTCTGTCGAAGCATCTTCGGCTGTGACCTCTTCTTGGTCATGTCCAGCTTCCTCTTCAATCTTGGGATCGCTGAACTCTTCTGCGTCGGCTCCACACCTCTGGGTAGTCTCCATATCTTCGAGTCTCGCCCTGAGATCTCATATTTGACGCTCCATCTCTAGATTCCCTACTGGATTTCCTACTGGTCTACCCCTTCTTCACGCATCCCTGTCCTCATGATCAAGTGACTGCCTTTCCCTCCTAGGCGACATTATTGTCTCTTCTGTCTCTGCTTCAAAAACCAAAGACGCTCCCGCTCTGATACCACTCTGACGTAAGTCGTGAGTATCAGAGTGCTTTCCTTTCCTCCTTCTCTCTTCCTATCTGAGATATACAGACAAGACTTTCAGGCTCTGATACCACTTAACGCCTACCTGCCCTCGACGGAAAGGTCACATCGCCAGGACCTTCACAAACCTCGGCCCGAAGAGCTCTGATGCTCCTCCAATCCTGTATCGGGACTCTCTGTCACCCACAGGACACTCTGTTGATCTCCCGGCAACTATCTCGGGAAATCAGGTTTCGCGGAATCGCGAACCCTGTGCGCACTCCTCGTGCAAATTCAACCTCCGATCCCCGATCCCCGATATGTTTCCACCTGTACTCCACTAGCGATCACAGCCCCACACGCCACGTCACCTCCTCTCTCCTCTCTAGCGGGGATCGCGGGATCGCGATGTCAACTGTCATGGTTTCTTGCATTGGGAAATCCCGAATGATGAAACTTCGATATCATGCCACCTGTCAGCACCTCTGGTGAGGCCTATGCCTTGACACCTGTCTCCCTTTCGTTCTATCGTGAAATCGTGATTCGGGAAGTCGCGTTTCTTGATGCACAAGACCGCAGTCTTCGCAAAACCCCGAACTCCAACTCCTCAGGATCTTGCGCCACATGTCCCCTCTCCGATCAACGGCTCCGATCGATTTGGTAAATTTCCAGTCGCGATTTCAAAGAGCTTGAACTCTTTCCTCCGGGAACGCCGAACACCGAACCCCTATCCTCAGGGATCCTGCGCCACGTGTCTCTGTTCAGATCAATGGTGCAGAACGATTCGGGGAATCGCAATTCACGATTCTACGAGGGGTGAACCCTCGCCTGGTCAAACCCCGAATGCCGATGGACTCTAATTCTCTGCGCCTGCGCTTACAAGCTAACTCCCACGTAGCTCCTCCTTGATCTAACGATCCTTGGGATTTCGCAAAATTTCACAGGGATTTCCAGCCGTCGATTTTCTTACTCCTGAGAACTCTCCGCTGCACCAGCTTCGTCCTGTGCAACTAAAGAAAAGGGTACTATCCCTTCTGAGCTTTGTCTCTCTCTGACTCCTTCAGAGACTTCTCATGTTCTTCCTGTGCTCGACTTCCAACAGCTCTCAGAGTGTTGTAGCCGTCTAGACCTATGCAAATCCTGTTAACACGGTCTCGTCCTCCTTCTCTCAGACTCGGCTCTGAGACTTCAATTCGACCTGCACTCACCTGCACGGTTCGAATAACCCAGCTCAACTCTTTTTGATGAGAATAAGAGCTCGTCGTTGAACCCCCTCAACGCACTCTACGCGGAGGAATTCGACTGCACTCGATGCAGGAATCTCCTGGTTCAAACAGTGAATCAATTGGGACTTATTACCTCATTCCCTCAGGTTACGAACCTGATATGCAATCACGTACGCAGCATATAAAAGATAAGCATATAAAGAAGCAAACATGCAAAGGCATAATATCAACAACACACAGAGATCAAACACATCCATGGATTTGAATCAAGCTTTTCCTATTAACTCAATATCTGTACATGGAGTTTCTTCACAAGCTCTCTGCTATGTTCTTCCTTGCTTCTATGCTAATACTGAATAATCTAATGCTCTTGTTAACAATGATACAAGGGAGGGTGTCTATACTCCGTTTTCCCTCTCTAAAATAAAACTGTCTAATCTAGACTTAACTATTTTATCTACCAGCATTAAAACTAAGTAAATACCTCAGCTACCTAAGGACGAGAGCTCATCCGCTCACGGTCCGTTACAATGCACTAGTGCGCTTCATCACATCAACGTATTAATGTTTGGCGCTTCACATTAAGGTGTTTGAAAATTGTAAGAGCTAGCGCTGTCCAGCTGTATTCTTTCTCCTTGCGCGACTCGCTTGTGGAAGTTGTAGATGCTCCTGCATCACATTGTATACTTCCCTTGCATCCCCTAAACATGATTACCTACAAGAACAATTTCATATATTTATTAGCAATCTAATTCAATCATTTAGTTTAAGACAGTGGATGGTGTAATGGTCTAATGTTGCAAGGTTGAACCCGCTCTGATACCATATGTAACAACCCCTCTGTTACTTCATATAAGTAATTGAGAAACAATAAGAGATACAATTTTTTTAACATTAATAAAACATCATTAGAACAAGTGAAACACGATATTAACATAATTCAACAATACACATTCTATTTCATTCATCTCATTGCACAACTAGATTTAGATACAACTTCAAGATATTAAGGATCTCCATATCACATAATATCACAAACAATGTCTACCCACCCAACCTATCCTATAAGGTTAGGACCTCCAAGACACATGATCAACACTCAAGTCTAGAATTCATTCGATTGATTTTGACCATTCAAGGTCTCAATACTGGCAACTATTCTGAGGAACAATGAAGTATCTAATTCCCATAACTTTAACCTATTCTGAAGTTGAACTATAATTCTCAGCATTTCTTACTACAAATTATTCAAAAATAATACAGAGAATCTGGTATCTTGGTCATCTCTTCATAACACAATATATACTATTACAATAATTATTCATCTTACTAATTTAAAGGTTAGGGAGAATTTTCAATAGTATCATGACAAAAACTTAATAGCAAAAACCAAAGATCCTTAATTAGACAATCTATTATTTATGAAAATTTAAATTTCACTTATGTTTACCTGGAATAATTGTGACAACCCTATAAGTTACAGTCAAGTATATAAATATATGATCTACATAAAAAATTGAAAGAGGAAAAGAAAGAAGAGAAAAATCTCTCAACACATGGAGTAAATTGTAATCTTACTATGTTCTTTATGAACTAAATGATACTATGATGAATAAATTTTTCAATTGAGTGAAATTATGTGTTGAGAATGAGTTAAAAATTTCTATAAGAAACCTAAAGTTTATCTTCTGGGTGTCACAGTGGAAACACTTCTAGAGCCAACTCTAGAAGTTTGTAGTTGTGCCCCTTGAAGGCCCAAGTTCATAAGAAGCAACGCCTGGTGCATAGAGACCACTCAAGTTGGGAGAGGGCCTTAATTTTTGGAAGAACGAAGCTCATGATAGATAGTGAAAAGTTACACAGGGGAGGCACAAAAGGGCGCACACAACCAATAGAGTCAAGCTCAGGACAGAAAGTGTGTGCATGGTTCAAGCGACGAAACTTAAGAGTGTCAATTCCCTTTTAAAGAATTAGTGGACGGGATTTGATCATGAGGAGTCATAATTCCCACCATCATCTGATTAGACCGGAGATGCACACTCACTAACCCTAAGACCTTTGGCCTTCGTCTCTTCGCCATATCTAAGTTGTTTGTATTAAAGAAGCCCCGAAGCCCGAAATCTCAGAGTGAAACTACACCATAGATCAGTGAGTGGATGTGGGCCATTGGATCCTCAAGAGTTCAGATAGTTTAATTTGTAATTGTCTAAGAGTTAATAAACCCCGAAGCTCTAAAGTCCTAGAGTGAAGGATATTTGTATATCTAGCGATCGATCAAAGACCATTAGATATATGAGCATTCGTTCTTCGGAGGTTCGGTAATTCGATACTCTGATGAAATTAGAGTCATGTTGTTGAAATTTAAGGAACTCCCAGAGTCTCGAAGTTCGGAATAAATCCTGAATGTCAGTTGTTGGAAAGATGTGAGTTGTATATATCTTAGTTATTTGGGATTCGGCTCTCTGGCTAAGATAAGGTGTAGCTTCTAATAAAAAAGAGAACCCGAAATTTTCGAAGTCCCGGAGTGAAGTAAAATCATAGATCTAGAGATTGATCGAGGACTGTTAGATCTTTGAGCCTTCGTTGTTTGAATATTTGGTAGTTTGGCACTTAGGTGGAATTAAGTTGTTGTTTCAAAAAGGTGAGGAACTTCGAGAGTTCTGAATTACGGAGTGGTTGACAACCATTCATCTAAGAGGCATGTAATTTATTAGAGCTTCGAGCCCTTTGACGATTCGACGATCTGAGTGAAACAATCTAAGTTTATGAAAGTGGAGAAAAACTCCAAAGCCCATAGTTGCGGAGTAGATATCCACCGTATATCCTTGTGTGACGAGAACCTCTTCCAACCGTCAGATTAAATTCATAAAGGTTAATGGGGAAAGTAGAAATATAGGATTACCTACAACTTCTAGTCAATTCTGCTTATGACATAATTTAGTTGGTAACACTCTAGGTGAACGCGAATGATGAATTTGAAAAACCTCCAGAGCACCGGCATCCTGGAGCTCTGAATAGCGCCTTAAGGGCCAATGCTAGGTTCCATCCTTTAGTCATATGCATAAGTGGTCAAGGTAAAAAGGGATAGCTCCTGAGATTAAAACAAGTCCAAACTATCAAATAGAAGTAGGAAAACACAACGAACCAAACATCCCATGATGCTAAAATTTTTGGGTTTAGAATATAAAATATACAGAGACTCCATGCTACTAACGAATTCAGATTTATCAATAATCAATAAGGAATACACAATAAATTCAGATCAAACAAAATTTCGATGGGGATCCACCATTCGACATAAATGAATTATCGTAAACTTAAACAGGAAGATATCATACAATTTCGAATATATTACTAATTACAATGAAATTTTGAAATATAAACACTGTAATTATTATCCGCTTGGCAAGAATTGTAATTTAAAAATATAAACTCTAAACTAAAATTCATTGACAGTAATTTTAACAATTGACATTCAGGCTTTCCAATGATACTATAGTGGGCCTATCAATTGTAACACACCCACGATGGTGCATAAATTTTTTTCACTTTCCTTAAAGGATAGATTCTCCATTCATGGCTTCTAATTTGGAAAGTTGGGGAACCGGTCTAACCTCTCGGTCAAGGATTTCCTATTCTAAAGACAAACAACTCTCTGAGACCCTGATAGTATCAATCTATAATTAAACACAGACCCCTTTTGAATTTCAGGTGCAGGTCTAATGGTACCTGCAACCTTCCCCTTCGCACCTACGAAATCTCAAATTTTGGGCGTTAGCTCCTTTTTCATTAGCCCCTTCCTTCATATGGCCTTGGGATATGACCTCATGGAAATTTTTGATTGTGGGCATGGAAAAGAGTGGTTTTAGGCCAACTCGATTTTCACCCCGCAATTCACCTCCAGCTGCCACGTAACAATTTGTTAAAACCGTGGTATAAATTGCATCCCACTCTTAGATTTTTATTATCCGAGCAAGTTCTGGCCCCGCAATCCAACTCGACCTTTGATCTCCAATTCCTTGGCGATACCTCTAGATCAACGATTGTTTTCTATTCTTTATCTGTCACTGGAAAACTATCCAATGAATGAAATTTTCTCCTTTCACACAAAATATCATATCTCCATGATCTATCGACACGTAGCTCCCTTCCAAATAACCGACTATGATTGATTTCGACTTTCTGGCCTTCACGAGTTTCAACTCTCAAACTTTCTCTCTTTCCTGTATGAAAATATTCGGGAGTGGAAGATCTGTCGAGACTTGTCCCTTCAAATATGCAACTAGGACCTCCTCTGTGAATCCGTCCTTTGGGAGTTTCAACTCTCAAACTTTCATTTCTTCCAAAAATATTCCTTTGAAACGATAGCTTGTCTGCCAAATGTCCTCCTCAATCGATGGTTCTACTCCCGCTTCAGGACTTTGGCCTCCTTAACCAGATCAACAGTCCTTCAGCTCCCTCCTCGATCAACGATCGAGATCTCCTCCAGGTCTTTGGACCTTTTCCTCCTCTCTTTTCTTCCGAAGTTCTAGATCTGGCATTGCGTGTCCACCTTTACATCGACGACTCTTGTCGCTTCAGATTTCTAGATTTCAAAAATCTCAAATATCAAATTTCGTCTTCCTCGAATGGATTTTATCTGGAGTTAATAATCTAATGACGCATGTATCCCTTTGGACCGATGGTTGTGATCCCTTCGCATCTCCAGACTTCGGAATTCTCAAGCCTCAACTTTTACTCCCTTCAAAGTGTTCAGATTTATGTTGTGTGTCCACTTCAATAGAACGGTTGAAACTTACTTTGAGTATTTACCTGAAATCCATAGATTCATGCCACCTGTCCTCTAGATTTTATGGTTCATATCTACTTCGGAAGATCTGATGGTTGATGTTTACTTCGGGTCTTTACCTGGAATCCACGGATTCACGTCACCTGTTCTCTAGGTCCGACAATTCATATCTACTTTGGACAATCTGACGCTTGATATTTTCTTTGAACGATCTAATGATTCAGATTCACTTCAGTTGATATTATGATTGAGGTTTACATTATATTTCTTACTCTTCGAGCTTCAGAAATATCAACTTTCAAGCTTTGCCTCCTCCTGGACTCACAGTATCTGATGGCTCAGATCCACTTCGGGTGATCCGATGCCTGATATTTACTTCGGGCGATCTAAAGACTCATATTCTCTTCAGATGATCAGAAAACTGGGATTCACTTTGGGTTTCCAACTCTCTGGACTTTGGGAATCTCAGATCTCAAACTTTGGTAAGTTCTCTCTCCTGCATGTGAGAAGCACTAAGGCTCATGAACCCTGCTTCGATCAGACAACTATCGATCCTTCATACTACGATCTAACGGCCACTACCTCTCCTCCTCCTGAGCTTCTGATCTCTCCCAACTTATAATATGTCAAACATTTCAAAGGATTCACCTTTGAACTTCCTTCTGCGAGCCCTATGACTTTGGGGTCCCATCGATGCTTCTGAAAACGTTATCTCTCCCGAGCTTCGAGACTTGGAATAAGTCTGACTCATGTTCCCTTTTGGCACTATCTCTTATGAGCTTCAACTTATTGGACCTCGAAGGTCTTTGTCCCTTCTATTCCTCAAAGGGACTTTTGTACCCTCTTGGAAATTTTTTCTCAAGCACTCCTTACTAAGTTGCAGAGTGTTCAGTAACTTTGTGAGTGTCTCCTAAGTGCTATGTAACTTCTCCTTCAGGTTTTTGGTCACTCCAACACACGATTCTCCCAAAGTGCAGACTCTAAATCTCATAGATAGGACAGTCAAGAAGGATCTCGATGGATCCATATATCTATGGTCCAAATTAACTTCAGGACTTCAAATTTCATAGGTTTAGTCACACCAATAATCGATTCTCCCATCGCACAAACTTCGAACTCACACATCCGAAGGTCAAGATGAGTCCTGATAGATCCTAGGATCCATAGTCCAGATTAACTTTGTGACTTTGGGGATTTTTTCTTCCCTTACGACGAACTCACAATTCACCGAAATTGCAAAGTCCGAACGACTCAAGAGGTTAACTCCCACACTCATTTATGTATCCAACGGTCACAATGAACCTTGTCTCTTCCCTAATAGTTTATCATTCATTCGTCATCCGAACAAAGGAGACTTCCCTTTCGATACTTCAATCTATCTATAATTCCTAAGCTTGGTTGGCTTTGAAAGGCTTAAGAGCCTTGCACTCTTTCTCTAGAACATAACACTTGGAAGAATCCTTTCGTGCACCCCTTACGTTCATTCCTCAAATCTAGAACTTAAGTGGTTCTTGGTCTCTGTTTGCCTCGCAGAGAGCCCATGCATGCGTTCACTATCTCTCCTGAGCTTTAACAGACTCCTTCCTTCTAGGGACTCAGAACGACTAGGAGGGTCGACATGCATACATGAAACTATGCCCAAGGTCGATGAACTCACATTTCGTGGCTCTAGCTTAAGCTACCATAGGATGCAAAAATTTATGATTATAAAACATGTCCAATCCATATAATTTACTACTTGCCTAATTACACAGTTAAGGAGACACAAAAGAAGGAATACAATTTAAATCATTAAGCAACATAACAATCCTTGAAACATTCATGGGATATCCAACTTTAACTCATAGTACCACTTAAATACACAAGATATGTGATTACTTATCTATTATAGGTGGTAGCCAACTAATTGACTATGGGTGTTCGTCCTTCCACCCAACCATAGAATCAGAGGAATTCATTCTTATCACTCTGGCCACCCCCGTGCCAAGCCATGATATCACTAGGGAACTCTCACAGTTCTCAAGGAATCTTTCTCTGTTTCAGCTTCTGCTCGGGTTCTGTTCTCTGTAAACTTCCAGATATTTCTTTCTTTGTTATGGCCTCGATGAGGTTTTATCATATTCTCACTTAGCATCAATCTCGCGGCCTTCTGTAAACTATTCGCTAGAGAGATCTACACATTCTCCTTATATATTTGTATATCTTCCATCTAGGATGGTTCTTGACCCATCATGTTCCTTCTGTTAGAAGGGAGCTCTGGTCAGCTTGGTTTTTCATACCCAGTGGTACTTCGGGCTAACATTCTGCAATTTTGGCCATGCTTCCATTTATGGGAGTGGTTGACAATTCAACCACTGATCCTTTCTTCATTAACTGATTTCTCTCCTTGCGATCTGAAGGAGGTTTATTATCCTCATCCGGGGAATTTGGGGTTATTTGATATAATGACCCTCCCTTATAGTTTTCAAATTCTTTCCTCTAGTGATATCATGGAAAGTACTTTCAAGGCTTCACCCCCACAGTCAGTTATTCAAAACTCAAACAATAATACATTTACACTATCCACATGCCTTAGCATGGTAATCCTATTTTATGATTAATTACAAGCTGGGGGAAACAAGGGTATTACAATTCTAACATACAAATACACTAATGCTACACATAAAATTCAGAATATAAAAATACTAGAACCAATGAATTTTGTGTAATGAATATGCCCTTCAAAGTATTGCGCTCCTTCATTTCATTCGCTTTCTAATCATAGAGACTTCACTGGTACCTCCCATCTAATGCTATAGGTACTCTTATGCCCCCTTATCCCCTCGAGCCACAAAGGGGCCACACACAAAAAACCAACAATAATAGCTCCAAGACTTTCCCTTGCAAGGAAGAGCTTCCACTCTTTTTACAAGCTTGGTATCCAAACTCTCACAAGTAAAATGCAGTCCAATAAACATTTGGCAGCATAAAAATGATCACAAAATCAAATCCATTTCCCTTCTACCTTATTTGTTTTTATAGAAATTTCTTCCCTGACACATGTCCTCATGCACAGATAATTAACTTTTTAGTTAATTTTAATTTGGATTAATCACTCACACACTTGTCATATTCTCCCCAAGTTACACCAATACTTACCACTTTTATTTTATTTAAAAGGTCAAATTCCCTCACATTCCTCAATGTGTTCCTATTTTCACTCCTAGGTGTCCCTTTGTTCCTTGGATTCTCATTTAATAAGTGTCTCCTAACTAGATCTTAGTTGGAGTTGGATTAGGAGTATTCTTGTAGTTAGACTAGTGTAGTTTGACTCTAGATTATATTCTATGTACACCCAACCTGTCAAGTTATTATTTATTTCTATTTAAAAATTCCTTTTTATTAAATTCATGCACACATTTTCATTTCATCCAATCTTTAGATTTTTACCACCTTTTTCCTAGTATTAGATTTATCCCAATTTTAATATTTTAGATAGTTCCCAAATCAAACTTAGACTTATGCCAATTATTAGACTTAGACTTTGACTCTTGTTAGACTTTTCAATTAATAATTTATTGTTTAATTAATTAGTTAATACAACAAGGTATACATATTTCAATGTCTTCTAGGTCATCTAGATTTATGACTTCAAGTTTTAAATTATGCGACGTGCCCTTCAAGATGCATCTTCGTGATCCAAGGGTGCCACATACCATAGAATTGTTTTGGAAGTTGTCCGACCCTTGGACTCTGTTGGAACATATATAATCCAAAATATTGAGCTTTACTTTCTTGAACTTCATCTTTACTAAATATTAACTCATAAATCATCTTTCGAATGTTTAAATCAAATTTACTTCTAGTCATAAGGCGCACATGATATCCTCTATTGATAAAGTTCTCCCCGTTTGATCGAACGATCCTCTTTTTCCCCGATTTTTGGAGCCGCCTGATTGTTAAAGAGCCAATTCACTAAAGGTCGCTTCAAAGCTTCCCGCTTCAGGAATTTCGATAGGTCTTTACGATTAAAGTTCTGAAAACCAAAATTGTTTGTTATCACTTTTGCAAAAACCTTTAAAGGACACGAGTCATAGTACATGTGTATCTTTGAGTCGTCCCTGGGTTGACATGTGGCATACATTTCTGACCTTTCCATATGAAAATTCATATGATTCTAAGTAACATGTGGCACCCCCTGGTCTTGACACGTCATCTAGAATGACGTCATTTTCGACACATCACTACGGGAGATGTCCTTTCAGAAATATAATAAAGAGATAACTCACAAATTCACGAAACATTAAAATACCAAAATGCTAAATCTTAATTAATTAGTTAATCTTGATCAAAATATAATTATCAACTTCGCGTTTTGGAGTTCAGACATTTTCCCTTCATCATATCCTGAAAACTCTGAATTCCGAGTTTCTGAAGTGCCAAAACTTAAATAGGGTTAATTAAAACTTAAAAATGATTATTTAATAATTAATCGTTTCGCAGTTTTGGGGTTCGGGGATTCTATCTTGAGCTACTTTTAAAAATCCCAAAGTCCGAATACCCAAAAGCACTTAAATTTAAACACAAATAATTAATATTTTAAAAGGGATTATCTCGTAATTAAACTTTCGCAGATTCGCGATTCGGGAAATTTCAAATCTGTTTCATCCAAAACTCTCAAACGCGAACCGTCGATATTAATGATATTTATCATAAATCAATGGTAATGATTTTTAGCATGGATTGTGGATCGCCAAATATGCTTTCTCATTAAGGTTAATAAATTTGTCGTTAGTAAAGGTGTACTCAAATCAATGCACCCTAGGTGAATAGGAATGCTTGATTTTGAATTCTATTTTCATTTTTGCAGAATAGTAAGTTTTATCCAACTGAGAAGCTCATGCATTCCCATGTAACAGGTAACCCCTTTCTAATTTTATCGATATCATGGAACCACAGAAGATGATTAAAGTAGATGGTGAAAGTGCAAATCCGAATGTGGACATTTTATCATATACCACACCACAATCCATAGACTTGGTGAAATCTTGGACAAAGGTGTTTGATATTTTCAAACATGAGATTATAGATTGCCCAAACGATTCCAACTATGAAGTGAACGAAACTCACGCAACTAAAATCAGGGATATATCTCATTCAAAGATACACAAAATAGTTGCACGATGAAGACTCATAATGTATAACGACATGATAGGTTGGGCCCTGGAAAACATCAACATTCAAACCAGGAGAATTTTCAACTCTCAAAAGGTGGTTTTTGTGACTTTTCGACCATAACACATACAAGTAATGTATAATATATCCATCGAATTTTAACATGATTTCAATGTTGCATTCATGCTGGAGTTTGAGAAAAAAGAGTGTATACAATATGATAAAAGATACCCTGATACAATCAAGTCCCAATGGGGGAACCCTGAGAAATTCAGAGCCGACACTCATTACATTTATGCCACAACGTCGTTAGAATCTCATATGATTTATGTATCTATGATGATCTGTAGGATATTTGGGAAGAAAAGTCCCACCCATTTCCTGGTCACATGGGTTCCAATTATGCACGAGGTGGTCGAGGGATACTCTTTCAACTGGGCCAAGATGTTGTCAGATAATCTGGCCAAAGAAATTACTGAATACCAGCTGGCTAAATCAAAGCGACATCCTTCCCTTTTCTACATGTCTGCATATATTATGGATTCCATATGCTTCATAACCTATTTCCCACTAATGAATTAGAGTTCGACCCCAACTAGTGCTGGAACTATACACTTTTACGATTCCAAAATGTGGGAGGAAAAGGCCAAAGATTTATTCTACGAAATTTTCCATCATGTAGTGGTGCCTATTCATATAGATTTATATGGTTTCTCACCCCCTCATATTTTAGATAGAATCATGGGAAACCTGGGAAAAATAACAGACTGGTTCATAGATGAAATATTCTCTTACATCAGGGTTTTCGAATGCTAAGTCCCTCCCTATGCTCTCCTGAGGGTTTTACCAAATTGGCTAGTATGCTGAGAAGTGGCTTATCAAACAGTGACAGGGGGCATCAACAAGGATATGAAAGAAACTCAGGAAAAGGTATGGCCTACCTTCCCTCTCCAAGTTGGTATGCTTTCAATATTATACTTTGGCCACTCCAAAGTGGAAGCTACAACTCTGGAGGATGTCAAGTTAGTTGATATCAAGTTTAAAATGCATGACCCACAAAAAATTGTGGAAAATCACCTAGCCCAAGACAACCTGAGGAAATATGTGCATGAGAACTCTCCACATGATGAAATGTTCATTGGGGTCAGGTCCTATGAAGAAGTACTGAACAAAGTTCAAGCTTTGTCCTCAGATCATCATGACAGTTTCTTCAGTTTTCAAAGACACAGAAGAAGAAGCTTGCCGAAAGTACTATAGGGAGAATCGACAACCACTTCACCCACACAGGAAACGGTACCTCTGGGTTTTGAAACAGAGAGCTCTGGTAAATAGGATACTGAGGAAAACCCAAAGAGCACCAAAGTTTTAATGCAGGAAGTGGAGGCTTCACTATCAAATCCATTAGGCACTCAAGCAAAGGCTCAACTTGAAGCTTTCCTAAATAAAGTGCATGATACATCTCCTTCTACACTAGCCAAATCTGTTTCCCATACCGCTGAGAAACAATCGTCCATAGAGATAGCTACCCCTATTACTTCATTAACATCGTTGTAGTCAAGTTTCAGGAACCATGGTTCCAAAGTCATTTATGTGGGTGATCTTACCCCAATATCACCCGAAGAGATGCCCCCTTCGGACTTCTTCTTAAACAAGAAAAGGAGGGTCATTGTCAAATGAGAAACACATCAGAAATATGGAGCGATGGTCAAACAACAAATAATGGTGTACGATGGACATAACATATATGATACAAAATTTTCCAAGGAAGTTGTAGGTTCATTAGGCGCTTTCTCCACTACTAATCAATGGTCTGTACAAAATTTGGATAAGAAACTAAAACAGAGAGACCTGTTGGTAGGGAAGTTGCAGGATTAGATAATGACTATGGAATAGGATGTGAAGAATAATATGAGCCGGTATTTTGAATAGGTCAAAGATTATGATAGACATCAAATTCAACAACTGCAAGATAACCTTGAAGAGCTCCATCAGAATTAACAAACTAACAAAGGCCTGACCACTCAACAAGAAGGGTTAATAAAGCAATTGCAAGCTAGATTAGACTTGACCAAAGGCACATCAGTATATATATCATATTTTTGGACTCAAGCACTGGAGGTAAATGAAAAACTAGAAATAACCCAGCAAGATCTCTTCATGAATGTCGATGCCATCCAGAAATACTACCAGACAATAGACCTCACTCTAAAAGATATCTATATAAAAGAAAGAGAATCCCACTCAGCTTGATTTAAGTTTCAAGAGCTTGTCTTGTTGGTACCAAAGGATGATTTCTCAGATGTTCATCGACTTTATCTCTTGGAACAAATAAAAGGTGAAATGGTTTTAAAGGCCTCAGAAACAAATTTAGCAGAAAGCAAGAGACTGGCCAGAGATGTAAATGAAGCTTGTATAGAACTATTGTCCTTTCTAGACAAAGGACTAATTTATTTTGAAGGAAGTGTTATTTCTGAAGCCCTAGGTCAAATTGATATAACAAAGAATCAGTATAACTCCATAACAAGAAAAGAAGAGGCTCTGACGGCCATCTAGAATATGAACCATATTGATCTCCTTCAAATAAATAAATGGATAGTAAACCCAAGACTACAATTACAGGTCACATATTAAGGAGCGAAAAGGATACAAGAAAACTTGCCTCGGATAGAGAGAAATCTATACAATTTCAAGGCGAAATAAGCAACTGAGCCTTCCATATTAGTGTTGCAATTATTGAGTAAATGTGTCCAATGTGTTGAATATGAGAAAACAATAACATCTGGAAAAAAGTAAGGGAACATGCACATACTAATCATACATGAGAAGATCAGACTCCAGCTGTATCTAGGCTAAAGTATCAGGAGAATAAATGTTTCTTCTAGCAGACAAAGAGACAGAGGAGAATGCTAGTGGAACTCTTTAATTTTTACATTTTGTTTCCTTATTCAAAAATATTTGTTATTTTTAATTGTAATAATTCCAACCATTTTAAGTTGGGACAGTTTGTATAAATAGATAGATTCAAGATCTATCAAGGGATTCTTCTTGTCTATTGTAATACCAAAAACTCTCATTGATTATTAATACAAGTGCAAACAAAGATTCCAAGTTTTGTTTAATCTGGGTTATGTGCTTCTTCTGTTTTTCCATATCTCGACATTTCTTTAAGAATTTCCTTGATAAATGTTTGATTTCAATTTAGTACAACCACTATTGTAATCTTACTGCATCAGTAATTTGTTAAGTAAGTGTCTCTTCCTCTTCATTTTCTATGATTAAATCAAGACCTGTGTGTTGTGTGGATTACTGTATTTTATACTTTATTCAAGGTTACACTGTCTATTTTCTTCTACTGCAACAAGGTGAGACTCTTCAGTAATTGATGCCTTGCTTTGTTTTACAGTTTTGTATTTTTCTCTTACACCATTCGATATTACAATTTTGATTCAGACACAAAATACGACCTCTGTGCTGCCATAATGTTAATTTCATTTAAGGAATTTTTCTCATATAACTAAGGTAGAAAAAGAATTTCTAAAATACACTCTCTTTAAACTTTCCTGATGCCTGACATTACTCTTTGAGCCTTAAGTTTAATCTCAGGAACAACAGAGT
>ML816517.1:157662-172846 GCA_009831015.1 Picea engelmannii
TCCCTCTCACACACTCTCTCTACCCCTCCTCTTTATCTTTCTCTCTCTCCCTCTGTTAGGGACCTAACCTACCTAACACCTCAAGTGGGTAGAATAATATATTTCCATGTAATAAAGGTCAATATTAATAAGGCCTAGAAATAGGGAGGAATAAGTCAAATGTAAGAATACCTAATAGAAGCTTCATTTTCTAGAAGGATCTTCCTCTAGATTTTTCTTTAGAATAGATATGATTAGTTTAAATAGGAGTAGAGGGTATGAGAAGTTTTGTCTTGAAGAATTATTGTAACAAAGCTCTTCTTTGCTAGAGGTTTCCCTCTCGAACAGGCAAGTGAACCTTGTTTCCTATCAATATAGGTATAATTTTGGTTTTGTGGTTCCATATAATTTGTTGTTATGTTGTTATCTCTTCATTATTTCCGTATTATGTTGCTATCTTGGTGTTATTTTCTACATTATTTCTCTTCTATGCTAATATAATAGACATGGTACCCTTACAAGTGGTATCAGAGGACTTTACTCGGTAAAAAATTGCGGGTTAACTTTTTTTTTCCAGGGTAGAGACATATTCCAACGTCTTAAAGCTACAAAGATCTGTCGTCACATGCATAAACATGTGGTCGAGGAGTAATACATGCAGGAAATACAAGTGGTACTCAAGTGAAAATCTATTGGCCACCCTTGTAACCCTTGTTGGTACCCATTCAAGTGGTATCACATCAGAAAACACATGTATACATATTGGCCTAGATATCCTGAAGCCCTCTATAGATAAACGAATTGGCCGCCTGAGTGCCACCGAGAACAAGACTTGGGAGGATACTCTCTAGTACCTGGGTAGTCAAGTAGTATGTCTAAGGGAACGATCTAGCCTCCTTAGTTGGTGCCCTGAGATATTGGGCCAAGTACTACTATTGGGACCCCACATGCATATCATAGAGATATAACATAGGGAAAAACCTTGTCTGTAGGAACCCTGGATATCCTACCCCTTGGGACGGAAAAAAAAACAAAAAATAGACTAGATAAGATCTGTTGTCACACAACTATGCCTTATGCATCCAGGTTGTGAAATTAATACAATTTCTTCTTGTTAAGAATTTGGGTATTTCATCACTGCAGTATTATTTAGGATGGAGTATAGATTTGCCAACAAACTCATTTGGGACCTATCCCATTGGATTTCCCTTTTCTCCTTGATTGTAGTCGTACCTTTCATTTTTTTTTTATTTTTTTTTTCAGTGGACCCGACGCCTTCCCAGCTCCTCTATTTTTCCTCCTATTCCATTATATTTCCCTTCTTTCCCTCATCATCATGGTACCTATCACTTAAAATTCCTTCTCTGTGGTCCCACCCACCCATTTTTCCTTACCCACACTCCCCGTATCCAAATGGCCACCACTCACAACCAAGTCCTGCAAGCTTCCATAAATTAAGACCAGGAATCCATCCAACATGTGACATATTATATTTTCTCTACCCATTCCCACCTTGCACAATTCGATACCCAAGTACAACACAAATTTGACACCATGGATGCCAAATTCATGAACCAATTTAGCACCCTCCAGTCTGTTGTCAACTAGTTGTTGAACTGCTCTTTGGGTCCTTCCTCCTCGGACCAACCAGATGTTGTTGATTCCACTCATTATATTCATTTGCAATAAAAATTATTTCATTGTGACCCCTATATTCCCCTCTTTGAGGTCAATAAATTTGATGTCTTCGATCCCACGAGTTGGGTGACTCAAATGGATCATTATTTTTCTTTGCATCGTATTACTGATGAGTTGGCCAAAATTCTCTATGTTTTCCTCTATCTAAATCTTGAACGATGGAAATTGTGGCAATATCATAAAAATTCATGTTAGGGGTATATTGCATTGACCCGGTTTTTTATAGATCTCTATGACCGCTTTGACACTGATACCCACTATCTCGGACGTTTGACCAAGTTGAAACAATCAGGTACAATGGAAGACTTTATAACTTCTTTTGGTAATTTGGCCTTTTGAACTAAGGGAATGTTAGATGTGTTCTTCCGTGAATTCTTTATTAATGGCCTAAAGGATGAAATTTGTTCCTAGGTTCTCATGGCCTGCCCTCAAACTTCGTTGGAAGATAGTAAACGTGCTAAAGAGGCCCAACATGTTTTTTTTTCCCAGAACAAAAACCCCTCTTTTGTTGCTCACCCTTGAACCATTAATCCTAACCCCCCTTCCACTCCCCTCAAGGTCCATAAATTAACTAGGGATGAAATGGATGAAATCCAACTGAAGGTTCTTTTCTATATTGTGATGAAAAATATTTTTCGGGGAACAAGTGTAAGGAACAAAAACCTTTTATGGCCATTTTTGAAGATGTTCCTGAAGAAGATGTGACAGTTCCCCTTGTTGAAGATCCCTCACTTATCGATGCTACCTAATATCCCAATGACCCACCTGAATTTTATCCACTCATTTCCTTGAATTCCCTCATTGTATTCTCTACTCCACAAACCCTCAAGCTCATTGACTATATTAAGATTAGGAAGGTCACCATCCTTGTTGACAGTGGTAGCACCCATAATTTTATTCATTATTGCATTCCCCAGGAAACCAATTTCTATATTCGTGTTGTCAATAATTTTCAAATCATGATAGCCAATGGTGGGTCCATGAAATGTGGTGGGCAATGTGAAAATGTACATCTTCAAATTGGAAATTACGACCTGAAATCTCATATGTTTTCCATTGAAATGGGTGGTTGTGACATTGTGCTAGGTCCTAAATGGTTACACACTTTGGGTCCCATTCTTATGGATTTTAAGGAGCTAGCCATGCAATTCCAATAAGAGGGACAAAGGTATCAATTCCAAGGTCTCACAGTTGGTTCTCCTGATATCATTAGTTCTCATTGCATGGAAAATGTCCTCAAGAAAGGACACTCTGATATTATTCCTCAACTCCATTCTATTCAAGCGGTTGAGACACCCTCTATGCATCCTAAACTCCAAGATATCCTCACCAAACATCAAGTTATTTTTTGCACTCCTCATGGAATTCCTCTTTCTTGTGGTATTCATGATCATTCCATCCCCTTTGTTCTTTGCATTCCTCCTCCCACTGTTCTCCCTTTTCTTCATCCCTTTTCCCAAAAGAATGAAATTGAAGAAATAGTGCATGAATTGCTCCAAGCGCATGTTCCTAGCCCCAGTACCAACCCTTATTCTTCTCCTGTGGTCATGGTATATAAGAAAGAAGGTACTTGGCGCATGTGTCATGAATTTAATTCCCTTAATAAACTCACCATCAAGGACAAGTTTCACATTCCTTTCATTGATGATATCTTGGATGACCTGAGTGGTGCTCAGTACTTCACTAAAATTGATCTGTGTTATCGCTACCACTAGATATGTATGAAATAATATGACATCCCCAAGAATTCCTTTGAAACTCATGAGGGTCACTAAGAGTTCTTGGTCATGCCCGTTGGCCTATGTAATTCCCCCTCCACCTTCCAAAGCCTGATGAAGCATGCCTTCCATCCTTTTCTCTTTCATTTTGTCTTAGTTTTCTTTGATGATATTCTCATCTATAGTAAAACTTGGAAATCCCATATTTCCCATGTGGATCAAGTTCTCCATCTACTCTCTTAGAACCAAATTTTCCTCAAGCACTCTAAATGTGCCTTTGGAAACTTAGAAGTCGAGTACTTGGGTCATATTTTTGGAAAGGCTGGTGTCCATGTGGATCCTAAGAAGATTGAAGCAATGCAGGATTGGCCTCACCCCAAGACTATCAAAATCTTGTGTGGTTTTCTGGGTTTAACATGCTATTATCACAATTTTGTTCAGAATTATGGAAAGATTGCAGTGCCTCTCACTGCTCTCCTTAAAAATAATTCTTTCACTTGGATTCCCACAGATGATTAGGCATTTCAAGCCTTCAAGGAGGATATGTGTACTACAGTGTTCTTGGCCCATCCTGATTTCACAAAGACCTTTGTCCTAGAATGGGATTCCTCGAGGAGAGGAATTGGAGTAGTTCTTATGCAAGAGGGAAGACCTTTGGCCTTTACCAAAAAACCATTGTCAGAACTCCATTTAGGCCAATCAATCTATTAAAAGGAAATTTTGGATATTACGCATGCAGTGGATCTTTTCCACCATTATCTCTTGGGGAAACACTTCCAAATTAAGACAGATCATCAAAGCCTCAAGTATTTTCTAGAGCAACGAACTTCCTCCCCAGAGCAACAAAAATTGGTAACTAAGATATTTGGATATGATTAGGAGATCATTTACATTAAAGGAATATAAAATGTGGTTACTTACTCTCTTTCTCAAAAATATGAAGATGAAGGGTCCCTTTTCTCTCTCTCCTTCATTTTATGAGATTGGCTCCATGTTGTTTGCCAGGAATGGCTACAAGATCCTACAATTTTGCATATGATCCAACAATTGCAAGACAATTATCTAGTTTCCCCAGGGTACTCTTGGCACAATGATGAGCTTATATACAAAGGATGTTTGTATTTAAGTAAACAATCACAAATTAAATTCATGATGCTTTCTGAGCTTCATGCTACACCCACAACTAGGCACTCAGGGTTTGCCAAAACCTATGACCGGGCCAAATGTTCTTTTTTCCTGGATGGTATGAAAAAGGATGTTCACACTTTTGTGGAAGAATGTGATGTTTTTCAATGCAACAAGGGTGAAATGATCAAATCTCCTGGCACACTCCAACCACTTTTGATTCCACCCGCTATTTGGAGGTACATCTCTATGGATTTTATTGTGGGATTACCTAAATCAGGAAATAAGTCAGTCATCATGGTGGTCATTGATAATCTTTCCAAGTATGCTCATTTATGTTCTCTTCAACACCCATTTACCTCATCCAGTGTGGATCAAATTTTCATGGATCATGTCTTCAACCTTCATGGCATGCCTCATTCTATTTTTTATGATCATGATGGTAAAACTAAAGTTTTGTTTGGAGACTTATTTGAGGTGTTTTGCCTCTGAAAGGAAAAATCAATGGGATCAATGGTGACCATTAGCTGAATGGTGGTACAACACTTATTACCATATATCTACTATCATGACTCCTTTTCAAGCAGTATATGGAAAAAAACACCTTACATTATCTCCTAAATGTCAGGTGTCTCGAAGGTCCAGGCAATTCACCAAATGCTTACAGTTCGAGAGGCTATTATTCATACCCTCAAAGTGAATTTGGTCGTGGATCATAATCTCCTGAAGAAACATGTTGATCAAGTTCTCTTAGAATGTCAATTTGCTGAAGGAGACCAGGTATTTCTTCGACTTCAACCTTATAAGAAAATTTCACTGAAGGCCAAACATTTTCATAAACTGACACCTAAATTTTATGGTCCTTATACAGTTCTCAAGCGCGTGGGACAAGTGGCCTATCAATTAGATTTTCCTAGTCCTTCTAAGATTTGTCCTATTTTTCATGTCTCCTTCTCAAAAGAAGGTGATTAGAACTAAGTGCAAAAATAAAACCATCCTTCTCGAGTTGGATAAAGAAGGATCCATCTGGTTGTAGCCACAAGCAGTTTTCGACCAATGTGAGCATTGTCTTCATCAATGCACCATCAAGGAAGTGTTAATATAGTGGAAAGATAAAACTCCAACAGATGCCACATGGGAGGCAACTAACATTCTGCAACAATTTCCTCATCTCAAGCCTTGAGGACAATGATTATTTTAAGGGAGAGGGAATGTTAAGGACCTAACCTACCTAACCCCTCAAGTGGGTAGAATAATATATTTCCATGCAATAAAGGTCAATATTAATAAGGCCTAGAAATAAGGAGGAATAAGTCAAATGTAAGAAGACCTAATATAAGCTTCCGCTTCTAGAAGGATATTCCTGTAGATTGTTCTTTTGGATAGATATATTTAGTATAAATAGGAGTAGAGGGTATGAGAATATTTTTCTTGAAGAATTATTGTAATAGAGATCTTCTCTACTAGAGGTTTCTCCCTCGAAGAGGAAAGTGAACCTTGGTTCCTATCAATATAGGTATAATTATGGTGTTTTGGTTCCATATAATTTGTTTTTTTGTTGTTACCTTTGCAATATTTCAGTATTTTGTATCTATCTTGGTGTTATTTTCTGCATTATTTCTCTTCTCTGTTAATATAATAGACATGGTACCTTACACCTTCTCACACTCGCACGCACCCCCCCCCTCCCTCTCTCTCTTCCCCTCCTTCCCACTATATATCCTATATATCTCCTACATATACCCCTCTCTCATACATTTACCTCTCTTTCTACCCTCCTCTCTATCTTCCTTTCTCTCCCTCTGACACTCTCTCACACACTCTCTCTCTACTTTATTTCTATGCATTATTCTCTCCCCCCGCCACACTCTCTCACACACTCTCTATCTACTTCCTTTCTATTCATTCCGCTCTCTCCCTCCCACACTCTCTCACACACTCTTTTATATCTTCCCTATATTCCTTCCTCTCTCTCCCTCCCACCCTCTCACACACTCTATCTATATTTCCCTTCTTTGTAATCCTCTCTCTCCCTCTCACACTCTCACACACTAGCATTTTTGGTACATTACAAGGAAAGGTATGGTAAGGAAATACATGTCCTTGACATAGACATATAAAGGCATGGAAAGACCTATACCTAGACCCATACCTAGACCTAGACCTAGACCTAGAATTAGAGCATGACCTAGATCTATACCTTTCCTCGCCATGCCTCATACTCTCACACCCACTCCCTTTCTATCTCCTCCCTCTTAGACTCTCTCTCTCTCTCTCTCCACTTCTTTCCATCCCTCTCTCTCTTTCTCTATCCCCCTTCCCTCTTCCCCTTGTCCCTCACTCCCCCTATAGAACCCCCCCTCTCTCTCTATTTCTTTATCTCATATTTGTTAGTCTCACTCTCACACTTTTTGTCTCTTCCCCTCTTTCTCTTTTTCTCATTATAACTCCTTCTCTATCTATCTTCATATCACTCTTGACCTCTCTTATTCTCCTACTATATCTCTCCCTCCCTCCCCTTATTTCCATCCCTTCCCTTATTTCCATTTTCCCTCTCTCTCTACACTATCCCTCTATCTCTCTATCTCATTATCAAGCTCTATTTTACTCTTGTTGGCTCTTTCCCTCCCTCCCATTATCTCCCTCTGTTTTAATTTTAGAATTTACAGTTATCTTCTTTAAAATTCATTAAAAGTTTCATTTAATAGGATCAATGAAAGATAAACATTCAAAAAATACAATATGTATCATGGGAAACCCTCGTGGGGGAGAAAACCCAACAACCAATTCTTCAGTATAGATTCCTTCAACTAGTACAATGTCACATTATAAATCTCCAAAAATAGACCAAGACCAAGATACCAAAGACCAAGAAACCAAGACCTCCTATGCTAGACCTTCCTTTCTAAGCTCCAAATACAAAAGACAAGGAAAGTTGCGTGTGTGTACAAATGAGAGGAACTCGACCTCTATTTATACACATAATTGACTCTCGAAAATATGTAAACCTAATAGGGGTTGTTTTGACCTTTACAATAAGGATAAAAATAAAACAATAATTTCTTTTGAGCCGATTTATACAATAACATTACAATACCCTTCTTGAGGTTTGACCAATACAAATACAAAAGAATATATTCCATAGTTACATCAAAATATCAACACTCCCCCTTAACTATGAAGGTATTTTTTGTTGCCACATGAGATCATGGAAATTGACTATTGAACATGTGAATCTATACATCATCAGATATCCATAGTACAACATGACTTCATAGTCAATGCATCCAAGGCCTATGGGTAGCTCTCAAATAACTTCAATATGTCACCATGACATCCACTACCCCGCAATGCATATGTACCTCATCATGTGAACCCCTATGACTTCACAGCCATGCATCCAAGGCTTTTGGGTAGCTCTCAAATAGCTACAACATGTACCCACAAAATCCACTACCCTGCAATGCATATGTACCTCGTCACTCCCTTTGAATAGAGACCACACCAAGCTTGTCCATAAAGTGCTTGAACTTTGTCCTTGACAGTGGTTTTTTCAAAATGTCTACAACCTGCTCCTTGGTAGTCACGTACTAGAACCTCATTGCTCCCCTTTGTACCATATCCTTGATATAGTGATATTTGATATCAATATTCTTCAACCTGTCATGGAACACTAGATTCTCTGACAACTTCATGCAACTCTAGTTGTTAAACCAAATGAAGCTCACCTCCAGTTTGAGACCAAATAACCCAGAAAAATATTATGAAGCCACACTTATTCTTTAAATGTTTCACATGCTGCCACATATTCAACCTCAGTTGTACTAAGTGCTATGCATGGATGATTTTAGGGGCTAAATTTCGCTCATGGGATAATTTTCCATGGTTTTTCTAAAAATGAGATTCGCTATTTTAAAAATTATTCGCCCAAATTCTATAGGATAAAATTATTTTACCTTTAAAATCGCCAAAATTTTATAAAAAACTATAAAAATCCTTAGAAATTTGAATCTTTTTACAAAAATATCGCCAAACATTTATAGTTGGCATATGAAGAATTAGTAAGATTCGCCAAGGTTTCTAAATTTTAAAATAAATTTCCATCCTTAAAATCATCCCTGGTGCTATGTCACATGAATTGTTCCTGGTACTCCACGAAACCATACTCGAGCCTAGATCAGGAATACCACTAGCCCAATCTGAATCTGAATATCCATATAACCTGAACTCATGGTTTTTCACATACCTGAGACCGTAATCCAATGTACCCTTAAGGTACCTCATAACATGTTTTGTTGTGACCAAATGAACCTGTCTGGGATGATCCATATACTGACTCGGGGTGTTCACAACAATACATATGTCCGGTCTCATGTTCATCAATTACATCAATGAACCGACCATCTTCTTGTATAAAGTAAAATCCATAGTCTTTGAATTCGTATCCTACAACAACTTCATATTTGATACCATAGGTGTAGCCATTGCCTTGCAATCCAACATGTCAAACCTCTTTAGGATTTCCATTGCATACTTCCCTTTATTCAGAAATATCTCACCCTCTCTCTGCAATACCTCAATACCCAAAACGTAATTCATAATCATGAGATCTTTCATCTCAAACTCACTAGCCAGTTTTCCCTTACACTCTGAGATGAGATTTTACACACCTGTTAGAAATAGGTCATCCACATACAACAATATTATTACTAGACCATCATCCACAAAATTATAGTAAAGGTTAGAATCTGCACTAATCTTTGTAAACCCTAAACTCGTTAGAAAACTATTGATCATGCCATACCATGATCTCGGTGTCTGCTTTAATCCATATAAATCTTTCTTCAATCTACACACATGTGTCTCCCTGTCATGTACCACAAAACCTTGTGGCTTATCCACATATAGTTCCTCTTTTATTTCACCATTCAAGAAGGTTGTATTCACATCCATCTGATGCACCTTCCATTTTATTACTTTGACCAACGAAAGTATAGTCCCGATTGAGGTACATCTCACCATGGGAGAAAATGAATCCTCATAGTAAATGCCCTCCTTCTGAGAGAATCCTCGAGCCACAAATCTAGCCTTATATTTTTCAATACTTTCATCCACTGTAGTTTCAACTTGTAGATCCATTTTTAACTTACTATTGATTTCTCTTCTGTATGGGGACCACATCCCAGACATCATTCTTTACTACAGAATGATATCCCTTCCCCATGGCATCCTTCCATACCCTCTTTTCCACAACCTCTTCATAACTTGATGGTTATGCATCCATGATATCACACAAACATGCCACATAGATGGAATATGGTTTCAAATTCTTACTTTCCCTGAGATAATTTTTTGGGGCACCATATCTTTCTTCATCCCTGATGAAATATTGTTCCCAATATGGTCTTCTCTTGCGAGAAGGCATCTATGTTGGCCTCTAAGGTTCTTCCATGTCATTATACTCATGAATAACTTCACTTGGTTCAACTACTTATGTTTGTAGAACTCTAGTAACTTCATTCTCCTCATGAACCTCTTTTTCAAAGTGCTATTTTGATTTTCTGAAATTTTCATTCTCATCAAAGGTGACATCTCGGTTAATATCAACTTTCCGATGACTGAGAATATATATGTTGTATTCCTTCGATGTGTCAATGTAACCAACAAATATTCCATTCTTTCTGGATGGATCCATTTTTGTCCTCTTTTCCTTGGGGACATGCACAAATACAAGGAAAGCAAATATCCTTATATGGATGACTTCTGACATATATCCTGAAAAAATCTCCTCTGGTGTCTTGGTTTCAGGTAATTTGTGGGGAATTTTGTTCTACACATACACTACAATGTTTGCTTCTTCTTCCCACATATGTATAGGTAGATCTTGATCATGGATCATATCCTTCACTGCTTCCATGATCGTTTGATTCTTCCTTTCGGTTACTCCATTCTGTTGATGATTGTAGGGAGTAGAAAGCTCCCTCTTAATCCCTGCTTCCTTGCAATATTCTTTGAATTCCTCTGAAGTGAATTATCCTCCATTATCTGATCGTACAATCTTATTCTCTGTTAGGTTTTCTACCAGTGCCTTAAATTATTTGAATTTTCCAAACACTTCATTATTTTCCTTCAACAAATAGATCCAACTTTTACGTGACTAATCATTAATAAAAGACACATAATATACATACCCGGTTAGTGAAGTTTATGACATCGGTCCACACATATCCAAGTGCACGATGTCCAATACTCTTTTGGCTCTGGTATCATTGTTGGCAAATGATTGATTCACCTTCTTTCCTTGTGTGCAACCTTTGCACATTCCATATTTTTTTTTACTAGATATATCATATTCCTATCACCATCTTTCTCGCATTCAATAGGGCTTTGTAATGTAGGTGAGAAAATATCCTATGCCATAATTCTCTAGAATTCAGAGTGTCATGAATTAATGTTGAATCTGATTTCCCTTTCAGTTTGTAGAGGCCTCCTTCTTTAACTCCAATCACCACAACATCATCAAAAGTATTCCCTCTAGGCCACATAAGAACTTGTGCATCAATAAATGCAACTCTGTAACCCTTATCATCCAATGCTAAAATCAAGAGAAGGTTCTTCTTCAATCCAGAAGCACAGATAACTTCCTTCATCTTCATTGGATTTATTGAGTCTAACTTTTAGGAGTCTTCTCCTACTCCTTTGATAGGATATTTATAGTCATCTCCCAATTTCAACTTGTGTGGTGAATCCTTATGAGTAAGTTTAGATAAGGAGTCGTTGTAACCTGTCATGTTCTTAGAAGCAACATTTTCCACCAGCAAAATGTCACTTCCATGAGTGATATTTATTTTGAGGGATGAGATAAGAACATACTCCTCATCACTTGATTCATATTCCTTTGCAAACTTCTATGATGGCTCATCATATTTAGTTGTATGAACATGATGATTTTTACCTCCTTTCTTTTCCCTTGGTCTTTGAATGAGGGAACAATTCCTAGAAATGTGTCCCATTTTCTGACAACATAAACATTTGATATTTGGGTTATTTCTTCGGCCCTTTTGAAATTTATTGGGTGAGGATGGTTCTTTATTAATATTTCCTTTCCTGGTGTGGGTGGATAGGGCTTGATCATCATCTTTCATCTTCTCTTCTCTTGTTTTCTTCCTTGCTTCATCTTGGTTGCAATCTTCCCATAGCCTACTAAACTTCGGTAGCTTCCTTCTTGAGCATATCCCTTGAATAAATGCATCTTGTGACCTTGGGATTCCATTCAAGGCGGTCATCACAATTTCTTCTCCAATCACTGTATCACCGATGGATTCTATCTACTCCTTGATCTAGTTCACTCTTGAGAAGTAAGAGTGGATGGTTTATGAATTCAACATCCTCACATTCTTTAACTGAGTTCTCAAGGTCATTCTTCGTTTGATGTTGTTTCCTTAAAAAAATAGAGTTAAGGAATCCATCATTTATTTTGGAGTGGATAATGAATGTATGTGATGAATAAGATGGTCCTTAATGGATTCTGTAATAATCCTCTTTGCTTTGACTATATCGTTCTTGTGATTTTCTTTACCCTCATCTCCCTCTGGTTCTGAAACCTCTTCTTTAGTGAACTTCTCTAGATCATGTTCATCTAGGAGAAGGGATACTCTATACCTCCAGGCTCTGAAGTTGTCAGGTCCCTCCAGCTTCTCATCAATCTTGGTTCCAGTAGTCATCCTACCCCTAAATCACAAATTATGGATTTTGAAGATATGATCCAAAGAAAATATGTTCTCCGCTAGGGCACAGTTGGTGGTGGTCTTGTCTTGTTCGAAAACCACTCCTATCATGTAAAATGGATCATTTTGTCTTCTAGATATGTGAACTATCTTCTATTCGATCTTGCTCTAATACCCTGTTATAATTTTAGAAGTTACAATTATATTCTTTAACATTCATTAACAATTGCATGTAATAGGATCACTGAAATATAAACAATCATAGGAAAAATATATATCCTGGGAAACTCTCATGGGGGAGAAAACCCAAAAACCAATTCTTTAGTATATATTCCTTCAACCAGTACATTGTCACATTATATCTCTCCACAAATATACTAATACCAAGATACCAAAGACCAAGAAACTAGGACCTCCTACTCTAGACCTTCCTTACTATGCTCCAAATACACAAGAGAAGGTGAGTTGTGTGTGTGTACAAATGAGAGGAATGCAACCTCTATTTATACACATGATTGACTCCTGAAAAGATGAAACCGTAAGAGGGTCTCTTTTGACTTTGACAATAAGGATAAAAATAAAATAATGATTTCTTTTGAGTCGATTTATACAATAATATTACAATAACCTTCTTGAGGTTTGCCCAATACAAATACAAAATATTATCTTCCATAGTTACATCAAAATATCAACACCCTCTCCCCCCCTATCTCACTTACATGTACTCCTCTCTCCCTCCCACTCTCACTAGTTCTTGTGCACTAAAATATGACAGTAGTACGTCGGTTGGTCGATGCAATTCCATTAACACTATGACGAAACTTGGTTACTAGTTTCATTGGTGTATATTGGTTGGATAATCCGATGAACATATTGTCTTCATATATCTAACACTGTGTCATCAATTATACAAACATCCCTAAGGATCAAAACCTCATCTAAATTAGCCATTATTTATGGCACATATATGTCGGAAGTTTGATGTAACTACACATCAATATCCGACAGAGAAACAATATATCTGATGTATGCTTGTCATAATATGTGTCGGATATATTACAAATAGGTATGTAGAATATTCGACACACAAAAAACATATCCGACGATGATGCCATAACTCTGACGGATATGTCTGTTCGACAATGTTTCAGATATCCGATACACAGGTATGCCAAGTATCCGATATCTAAAAAAAATATCTAATGGAGGTGCCATACCTTCGATGGATATGTCTATCAGATGGTTCATTGGATATCCGATGAACCTGTATATATTAAAAAAAATAATGAGATTAATGGCCTGTAACGTTTGTGTGCCTATTGACTAGTGCTAAGGAAATATATTTTTTATAGCTCGTGTTATGTATTTTAATATTTTTTTTAACTAGCAGACATATCCAGACTAGCCAACCACAGGACAAGGAGAATCCTTAGGAACAACACTATAATTAAAAAAAATATAAATGTCTGATGAAAGGCCTATAGGGGAGATAATTGTTCTTTGACATGCAATGTTTTTGTTTCCCTCATTAGTTCTGCACAACTATAGAGGACATGAATTCTATGGATAACCATATCCATGCATATTATCCACTCCTTATAAATGTCATAATTGGAATGTATGTCTTTCCAAGAACACAAAAACGAACAAAAAATGATTCCACTAGTCCACTCCTAGTACACATTTTTTTATTTCTTACTTGCGAAGAATGTTTTTCTCCCTGGGTTGGACTTGAAGGGAAAAGTATTATGTTATTTATCTAAAAATGTTCTTGTATCCGGTGTTCAAATGAACTAAATGCTTCTCCAATTCTTTCAATTTCTTGAAACACCATAAATATATCACATAACAAAAATAAGATTTCTTTCATTAATGGATAAGTTTTTCACTGAACATATGACTATAATAGACTAAGCATGGGGGCTTCAATGAAATTATTGAACACAAAGACTTTCTTCATCATAGGATGTAACTATAACAGGTATTGGAAATCAATAAATATAGTAGCATCCTAAACTTAATGTTGATTCCATAAATGTATTAGTCTTATTTATCAATCACATAGATCCACAACCTTAGAAATAAATTACTATTTACATAATACATTTAGTAAATAATTTCCTAGATCCTTTTCTATTTTGTATTGAGTAAACTGACACATAAGTATAAACCTATGATGGAATATAATGAGTGAAAATACCAATTGCAATCATTTATACACCATTAATTTTTGAACCTATTAAGGCTAGATACTCCCCTGCATTCTTTCAAGAAAAATAGAAACAAAAATCCATGTTATCTCTCTACAAAATAATACAACCAAAAATCTATCTAAACTAACACATTCCCTCATTTTATTTCATTATTTCAAGTAAACAATGTGACTTCTATTAAACATGCTTGCACCATAATTCAAATTTTCGTGTTTAAGCTCTATGTTAATTTGCATTTCATAACATTAATATTGAATGGTACAATATATCTATCTAGAAGAAGGTATATTTACCAAGATGTCCTGGAAGATGTGAAAGAATATATGATAGACTGACATTGGGGTGAAATCCAAAACCAACCTCAGGGGAAACTAAGATCTGTTACAATTTGCATCCACCAATAGATTTTTAATATTGAAGTCACACCTTGTTATTTCATGAATGATATGAGTGAATTCTAAAAAAATAAAATATTGGAAGGTAGCAAAGGCCTGGTTTAATTTTTGGTTCATTTTAAAAGAATTTTTGAATACTCTCATTTTCCTTGTATATTATAAGACAATGAAACTTAAACCATACAAAACAAGATGTTAAAGGTGGAAGTTCTAAAAATATGTAAATTTGTTTCACCTATTAGGTGAAGAATCCTGTAAACCAAATTGATAATAATGTATTAGTGTCCACTAGATATGCCATTGAAATTCTAACACCATATCAATCTAAC
>ML816517.1:190641-205699 GCA_009831015.1 Picea engelmannii
ACTCTGTTGTTCCTGAGATTAAACTTAAGGCTCAAAGAGTAATGTCAGGCATCAGGAAAGTTTAAAGAGAGTGTATTTTAGAAATTCTTTTTCTACCTTAGTTATATGAGAAAAATTCCTTAAATGAAATTAACATTATGGCAGCACAGAGGTCGTATTTTGTGTCTGAATCAAAATTGTAATATCGAATGGTGTAAGAGAAAAATACAAAACTGTAAAACAAAGCAAGGCATCAATTACTGAAGAGTCTCACCTTGTTGCAGTAGAAGAAAATAGACAGTGTAACCTTGAATAAAGTATAAAATACAGTAATCCACACAACACACAGGTCTTGATTTAATCATAGAAAATGAAGAGGAAGAGACACTTACTTAACAAATTACTGATGCAGTAAGATTACAATAGTGGTTGTACTAAATTGAAATCAAACATTTATCAAGGAAATTCTTAAAGAAATGTCGAGATATGGAAAAACAGAAGAAGCACATAACCCAGATTAAACAAAACTTGGAATCTTTGTTTGCACTTGTATTAATAATCAATGAGAGTTTTTGGTATTACAATAGACAAGAAGAATCCCTTGATAGATCTTGAATCTATCTATTTATACAAACTGTCCCAACTTAAAATGGTTGGAATTATTACAATTAAAAATAACAAATATTTTTGAATAAGGAAACAAAATGTAAAAATTAAAGAGTTCCACTAGCATTCTCCTCTGTCTCTTTGTCTGCTAGAAGAAACATTTATTCTCCTGATACTTTAGCCTAGATACAGCTGGAGTCTGATCTTCTCATGTATGATTAGTATGTGCATGTTCCCTTACTTTTTTCCAGATGTTATTGTTTTCTCATATTCAACACATTGGACACATTTACTCAATAATTGCAACACTAATATGGAAGGCTCAGTTGCTTATTTCGCCTTGAAATTGTATAGATTTCTCTCTATCCGAGGCAAGTTTTCTTGTATCCTTTTCGCTCCTTAATATGTGACCTGTAATTGTAGTCTTGGGTTTACTATCCATTTATTTATTTGAAGGAGATCAATATGGTTCATATTCTAGATGGCCGTCAGAGCCTCTTCTTTTCTTGTTATGGAGTTATACTGATTCTTTGTTATATCAATTTGACCTAGGGCTTCAGAAATAACACTTCCTTCAAAATAAATTAGTCCTTTGTCTAGAAAGGACAATAGTTCTATACAAGCTTCATTTACATCTCTGGCCAGTCTCTTGCTTTCTGCTAAATTTGTTTCTGAGGCCTTTAAAACCATTTCACCTTTTATTTGTTCCAAGAGATAAAGTCGATGAACATCTGAGAAATCATCCTTTGGTACCAACAAGACAAGCTCTTGAAACTTAAATCAAGCTGAGTGGGATTCTCTTTCTTTTATATAGATATCTTTTAGAGTGAGGTCTATTGTCTGGTAGTATTTCTGGATGGCATCGACATTCATGAAGAGATCTTGCTGGGTTATTTCTAGTTTTTCATTTACCTCCAGTGCTTGAGTCCAAAAATATGATATATATACTGATGTGCCTTTGGTCAAGTCTAATCTAGCTTGCAATTGCTTTATTAACCCTTCTTGTTGAGTGGTCAGGCCTTTGTTAGTTTGTTAATTCTGATGGAGCTCTTCAAGGTTATCTTGCAGTTGTTGAATTTGATGTCTATCATAATCTTTGACCTATTCAAAATACCGGCTCATATTATTCTTCACATCCTATTCCATAGTCATTATCTAATCCTGCAACTTCCCTACCAACAGGTCTCTCTGTTTTAGTTTCTTATCCAAATTTTGTACAGACCATTGATTAGTAGTGGAGAAAGCGCCTAATGAACCTACAACTTCCTTGGAAAATTTTGTATCATATATGTTATGTCCATCGTACACCATTATTTGTTGTTTGACCATCGCTCCATATTTCTGATGTGTTTCTCATTTGACAATGACCCTCCTTTTCTTGTTTAAGAAGAAGTCCGAAGGGGGCATCTCTTCGGGTGATATTGGGGTAAGATCACCCACATAAATGACTTTGGAACCATGGTTCCTGAAACTTGACTACAACGATGTTAATGAAGTAATAGGGGTAGCTATCTCTATGGACGATTGTTTCTCAGCGGTATGGGAAACAGATTTGGCTAGTGTAGAAGGAGATGTATCATGCACTTTATTTAGGAAAGCTTCAAGTTGAGCCTTTGCTTGAGTGCCTAATGGATTTGATAGTGAAGCCTCCACTTCCTGCATTAAAACTTTGGTGCTCTTTGGGTTTTCCTCAGTATCCTATTTACCAGAGCTCTCTGTTTCAAAACCCAGAGGTACCGTTTCCTGTGTGGGTGAAGTGGTTGTCGATTCTCCCTATAGTACTTTCGGCAAGCTTCTTCTTCTGTGTCTTTGAAAACTGAAGAAACTGTCATGATGATCTGAGGACAAAGCTTGAACTTTGTTCAGTACTTCTTCATAGGACCTGACCCCAATGAACATTTCATCATGTGGAGAGTTCTCATGCACATATTTCCTCAGGTTGTCTTGGGCTAGGTGATTTTCCACAATTTTTTGTGGGTCATGCATTTTAAACTTGATATCAACTAACTTGACATCCTCCAGAGTTGTAGCTTCCACTTTGGAGTGGCCAAAGTATAATATTGAAAGCATACCAACTTGGAGAGGGAAGGTAGGCCATACCTTTTCCTGAGTTTCTTTCATATCCTTGTTGATGCCCCCTGTCACTGTTTGATAAGCCACTTCTCAGCATACTAGCCAATTTGGTAAAACCCTCAGGAGAGCATAGGGAGGGACTTAGCATTCGAAAACCCTGATGTAAGAGAATATTTCATCTATGAACCAGTCTGTTATTTTTCCCAGGTTTCCCATGATTCTATCTAAAATATGAGGGGGTGAGAAACCATATAAATCTATATGAATAGGCACCACTACATGATGGAAAATTTCGTAGAATAAATCTTTGGCCTTTTCCTCCCACATTTTGGAATCGTAAAAGTGTATAGTTCCAGCACTAGTTGGGGTCGAACTCTAATTCATTAGTGGGAAATAGGTTATGAAGCATATGGAATCCATAATATATGCAGACATGTAGAAAAGGGAAGGATGTCGCTTTGATTTAGCCAGCTGGTATTCAGTAATTTCTTTGGCCAGATTATCTGACAACATCTTGGCCCAGTTGAAAGAGTATCCCTCGACCACCTCGTGCATAATTGGAACCCATGTGACCAGGAAATGGGTGGGACTTTTCTTCCCAAATATCCTACAGATCATCATAGATACATAAATCATATGAGCTTCTAACGACGTTGTGGCATAAATGTAATGAGTGTCGGCTCTGAATTTCTTAGGGTTCCCCCACTGGGACTTGATTGTATCAGGGTATCTTTTATCATATTGTATACACTCTTTTTTCTCAAACTCCAGCATGAATGCAACATTGAAATCATGTTTAAATTCGATGGATATATTATACATTACTTGTATGTGTTATGGTCGAAAAGTCACAAAAACCACCTTTTGAGAGTTGAAAATTCTCCTGGTTTGAATGTTGATGCTTTCCAGGGCCCAACCTATCATGTCGTTATACATTATGAGTCTTCGTCGTGCAACTATTTTGTGTATATTTGAATGAGATATATCCCCAATTTTAGTTGCGTGAGTTTCGTTCACTTCATAGTTGGAATCGTTTGGGCAATTTATAATCTCATGTTTGAAAATATCAAACACCTTTGTCCAAGATTTCACCAAGTCTATGGATTGTGGTGTGGTATATGATAAAATGTCCGCATTCGGATTTGCACTTTCACCATCTACTTTAATCATCTTCTGTGGTTCCATGATATCGATAAAATTGGAAAGGGGTTACCTGTTACATGGGAATGCATGAGCTTCTCAGTTGGATAAAACTTACTATTCTGCAAAAATGAAAATAGAATTCAAAATCAAGCATTCTTATTCACCTCGGGTGCATTGATTTGAGTACACCTTTACTAACGACAAATTTATTAACCTTAATGAGAAAGCATATTTGGTGATCCACAATCCATGCTAAAAATCATTACCATTGATTTATGATAAATATCATTAATATCGGCGGTTCACGTTTGAGAGTTTTGGATGAAACAGATTTGAAATTTCTCGAATCGCGAATCTGCGAAAGTTTAATTACGAGATAATCCCTTTTAAAATATTAATTAATTGTGTTTAAATTTAAGTGCTTTTGGGTATTCGAACTTTGGGATTTTTAAAAGTAGCTCAAGATAGAATCCTCGAACCCCGAAACTGCGAAACGATTAATTATTAAATAATCATTTTTAAGTTTTAATTAACCCTGTTTAAGTTCTAGCGCTTCAGAAACTCAGAATTCAGAGTTTTCAGGATATGATGAAGGGAAAATGTCTGAACTCCAAAACGTGAAGTTGATAATTATCTTTTGATCAAGATTAACTAATTAATTAAGATTTAGCATTTTGGTATTTTAATGTTTCATGAATTTGTGAGTTATCTCTTTATTATATTTCTGAAAGGACATCTCCCATAGTGACGTGTCGAAAATGACGTCATTCTAGATGATGTGTCAAGACCAGGGGGTGCCACATGTTACTTAGAATCATATGAATTTTCATATGGAAAGGTCAGAAATGTATGCCACGTGTCAACCCAGGGACGACTCAAAGATACACATGTACTATGACTCGTGTCCTTTAAAGGTTTGTGGAAAAGTGATAAAAAACAATTTTGGTTTTCAGAACTTTAATCATAAAGACCTATCGAAATTCCTGAAGCGGGAAGCTTTAAAGCGACCTTTAGTGAATAGGCTCTTTAACAATCAGGCGGCTCCAAAAATCGGGGAAAAAGAGGATCGTTCGATCAAACGGGGAGAACTTTATCAATAGAGGATATCATGTGCGCCTTATGACTAGAAGTAAATTTGATTTAAACATTCGAAAGATGATTTCTGAGTTAATAACTAGTAAAGATGAAGTTCAAGAAAGTAAAGCTCAATATTTTGGATTATATATGTTCCAACAGAGTCCAAGGGTCAAACAACTTCCAAAACAAGTCTAAGGTATGTGGCACCCTTGGATCACGGAGATGCATCTTGAAGGGCACGTCTCATAATTTAAAACTTGAAGTCATAAATCTAGATGACCTAGAAGACATTGAAATAAGTATACCTTGTTGTATTAACTAATTAATTAAACAATAAATTATTAATTGAAAAGTCTAACAAGAGTCAAAGCCTAAGTCTAAGAATTGGCATAAGTCTAAGTTTGATTTGGGAACTATCTAAAATATTAAAATTGGGATAAATCTAATACTAGGAAAAAGGTGGTAAAAATCTAAAGATTGGATGAAATTAAAATGTGTGCTTGAATTTAATAAAAAGGAATTTTTAAATAGAAATAAATAATAACTTGACAGGTTGGGTGTACATAGAATATAATCTAGAGTCAAACTACACTAGTCTAACTATAGGAATACTCCTAATCCAACTCCAACTAAGATCTAGTTAGAAGACACTTATTAAATGAGAATCCAAGGAACAAAGGGACACCTAGGAGTGAAAATAGGAACACATTGAGGAATGTGAGGGAATTTGAACTTTTAAATAAAATAAAAGTGGTAAGTATTGGTGTAACTTGGGGAGAATATGACAAGTGTGTGAGTGATTAATCCAAATTAAAATTAACTAAAAAGTTAATTATCTGTGCATGAGGACATGTGTCAGGGAAGAAATTTCTATAAAAACAAATAAGGTAGAAGGGAAATGGATTTGATTTTGTGATCATTTTTATGCTGCCAAATGTTTATTGGACTGCATTTTACTTGTGAGAGTTTGGATACCAAGCTTGTAAAAAGAGTGGAAGCTCTTCCTTGCAAGGGAAAGTCTTGGAGCTATTATTGTTGGTTTTTTGTGTGTGGCCCCTTTGTGGCTCGAGGGGATAAGGGGGCATAAGAGTACCTATAGCATTAGATGGGAGGTACCAGTGAAGTCTCTATGATTAGAAAGCGAATGAAATGAAGGAGCGCAATACTTTGAAGGGCATATTCATTACACAAAATTCATTGGTTCTAGTATTTTTATATTCTGAATTTTATGTGTAGCATTAGTGTATTTGTATGTTAGAATTGTAATACCCTTGTTTCCCCCAGCTTGTAATTAATCATAAAATAGGATTACCATGCTAAGGCATGTGGATAGTGTAAATGTATTATTGTTTGAGTTTTGAATAACTGACTGTGGGGGTGAAGCCTTGAAAGTACTTTCCATGATATCACTAGAGGAAAGAATTTGAAAACTATAAGGGAGGGTCATTATATCAAATAACCCCAAATTCCCCGGATGAGGATAATAAACCTCCTTCAGATCGCAAGGAGAGAAATCAGTTAATGAAGAAAGGATCAGTGGTTGAATTGTCAACCACTCCCATAAATGGAAGCATGGCCAAAATTGCAGAATGTTAGCCCGAAGTACCACTGGGTATGAAAAACCAAGCTGACCAGAGCTCCCTTCTAACAGAAGGAACATGATGGGTCAAGAACCATCCTAGATGGAAGATATACAAATATATAAGGAGAATGTGTAGATCTCTCTAGCGAATAGTTTACAGAAGGCCGCGAGATTGATGCTAAGTGAGAATATGATAAAACCTCATCGAGGCCATAACAAAGAAAGAAATATCTGGAAGTTTACAGAGAACAGAACCCGAGCAGAAGCTGAAACAGAGAAAGATTCCTTGAGAACTGTGAGAGTTCCCTAGTGATATCATGGCTTGGCACGGGGGTGGCCAGAGTGATAAGAATGAATTCCTCTGATTCTATGGTTGGGTGGAAGGACGAACACCCATAGTCAATTAGTTGGCTACCACCTATAATAGATAAGTAATCACATATCTTGTGTATTTAAGTGGTACTATGAGTTAAAGTTGGATATCCCATGAATGTTTCAAGGATTGTTATGTTGCTTAATGATTTAAATTGTATTCCTTCTTTTGTGTCTCCTTAACTGTGTAATTAGGCAAGTAGTAAATTATATGGATTGGACATGTTTTATAATCATAAATTTTTGCATCCTATGGTAGCTTAAGCTAGAGCCACGAAATGTGAGTTCATCGACCTTGGGCATAGTTTCATGTATGCATGTCGACCCTCCTAGTCGTTCTGAGTCCCTAGAAGGAAGGAGTCTGTTAAAGCTCAGGAGAGATAGTGAACGCATGCATGGGCTCTCTGCGAGGCAAACAGAGACCAAGAACCACTTAAGTTCTAGATTTGAGGAATGAACGTAAGGGGTGCACGAAAGGATTCTTCCAAGTGTTATGTTCTAGAGAAAGAGTGCAAGGCTCTTAAGCCTTTCAAAGCCAACCAAGCTTAGGAATTATAGATAGATTGAAGTATCGAAAGGGAAGTCTCCTTTGTTCGGATGACGAATGAATGATAAACTATTAGGGAAGAGACAAGGTTCATTGTGACCGTTGGATACATAAATGAGTGTGGGAGTTAACCTCTTGAGTCGTTCGGACTTTGCAATTTCGGTGAATTGTGAGTTCGTCGTAAGGGAAGAAAAAATCCCCAAAGTCACAAAGTTAATCTGGACTATGGATCCTAGGATCTATCAGGACTCATCTTGACCTTCGGATGTGTGAGTTCGAAGTTTGTGCGATGGGAGAATCGATTATTGGTGTGACTAAACCTATGAAATTTGAAGTCCTGAAGTTAATTTGGACCATAGATATATGGATCCATCGAGATCCTTCTTGACTGTCCTATCTATGAGATTTAGAGTCTGCACTTTGGGAGAATCGTGTGTTGGAGTGACCAAAAACCTGAAGGAGAAGTTACATAGCACTTAGGAGACACTCACAAAGTTACTGAACACTCTGCAACTTAGTAAGGAGTGCTTGAGAAAAAATTTCCAAGAGGGTACAAAAGTCCCTTTGAGGAATAGAAGGGACAAAGACCTTCGAGGTCCAATAAGTTGAAGCTCATAAGAGATAGTGCCAAAAGGGAACATGAGTCAGACTTATTCCAAGTCTCGAAGCTCGGGAGAGATAACGTTTTCAGAAGCATCGATGGGACCCCAAAGTCATAGGGCTCGCAGAAGGAAGTTCAAAGGTGAATCCTTTGAAATGTTTGACATATTATAAGTTGGGAGAGATCAGAAGCTCAGGAGGAGGAGAGGTAGTGGCCGTTAGATCGTAGTATGAAGGATCGATAGTTGTCTGATCGAAGCAGGGTTCATGAGCCTTAGTGCTTCTCACATGCAGGAGAGAGAACTTACCAAAGTTTGAGATCTGAGATTCCCAAAGTCCAGAGAGTTGGAAACCCAAAGTGAATCCCAGTTTTCTGATCATCTGAAGAGAATATGAGTCTTTAGATCGCCCGAAGTAAATATCAGGCATCGGATCACCCGAAGTGGATCTGAGCCATCAGATACTGTGAGTCCAGGAGGAGGCAAAGCTTGAAAGTTGATATTTCTGAAGCTCGAAGAGTAAGAAATATAATGTAAACCTCAATCATAATATCAACTGAAGTGAATCTGAATCATTAGATCGTTCAAAGAAAATATCAAGCGTCAGATTGTCCAAAGTAGATATGAATTGTCGGACCTAGAGAACAGGTGACGTGAATCCGTGGATTCCAGGTAAAGACCCGAAGTAAACATCAACCATCAGATCTTCCGAAGTAGATATGAACCATAAAATCTAGAGGACAGGTGGCATGAATCTATGGATTTCAGGTAAATACTCAAAGTAAGTTTCAACCGTTCTATTGAAGTGGACACACAACATAAATCTGAACACTTTGAAGGGAGTAAAAGTTGAGGCTTGAGAATTCCGAAGTCTGGAGATGCGAAGGGATCACAACCATCGGTCCAAAGGGATACATGCGTCATTAGATTATTAACTCCAGATAAAATCCATTCGAGGAAGACGAAATTTGATATTTGAGATTTTTGAAATCTAGAAATCTGAAGCGACAAGAGTCGTCGATGTAAAGGTGGACACGCAATGCCAGATCTAGAACTTCGGAAGAAAAGAGAGGAGGAAAAGGTCCAAAGACCTGGAGGAGATCTCGATCGTTGATCGAGGAGGGAGCTGAAGGACTGTTGATCTGGTTAAGGAGGCCAAAGTCCTGAAGCGGGAGTAGAACCATCGATTGAGGAGGACATTTGGCAGACAAGCTATCGTTTCAAAGGAATATTTTTGGAAGAAATGAAAGTTTGAGAGTTGAAACTCCCAAAGGACGGATTCACAGAGGAGGTCCTAGTTGCATATTTGAAGGGACAAGTCTCGACAGATCTTCCACTCCCGAATATTTTCATACAGGAAAGAGAGAAAGTTTGAGAGTTGAAACTCGTGAAGGCCAGAAAGTCGAAATCAATCATAGTCGGTTATTTGGAAGGGAGCTACGTGTCGATAGATCATGGAGATATGATATTTTGTGTGAAAGGAGAAAATTTCATTCATTGGATAGTTTTCCAGTGACAGATAAAGAATAGAAAACAATCGTTGATCTAGAGGTATCGCCAAGGAATTGGAGATCAAAGGTCGAGTTGGATTGCGGGGCCAGAACTTGCTCGGATAATAAAAATCTAAGAGTGGGATGCAATTTATACCACGGTTTTAACAAATTGTTACGTGGCAGCTGGAGGTGAATTGCGGGGTGAAAATCGAGTTGGCCTAAAACCACTCTTTTCCATGCCCACAATCAAAAATTTCCATGAGGTCATATCCCAAGGCCATATGAAGGAAGGGGCTAATGAAAAAGGAGCTAACGCCCAAAATTTGAGATTTCGTAGGTGCGAAGGGGAAGGTTGCAGGTACCATTAGACCTGCACCTGAAATTCAAAAGGGGTCTGTGTTTAATTATAGATTGATACTATCAGGGTCTCAGAGAGTTGTTTGTCTTTAGAATAGGAAATCCTTGACCGAGAGGTTAGACCGGTTCCCCAACTTTCCAAATTAGAAGCCATGAATGGAGAATCTATCCTTTAAGGAAAGTGAAAAAAATTTATGCACCATCGTGGGTGTGTTACAATTGATAGGCCCACTATAGTATCATTGGAAAGCCTGAATGTCAATTGTTAAAATTACTGTCAATGAATTTTAGTTTAGAGTTTATATTTTTAAATTACAATTCTTGCCAAGCGGATAATAATTACAGTGTTTATATTTCAAAATTTCATTGTAATTAGTAATATATTCGAAATTGTATGATATCTTCCTGTTTAAGTTTACGATAATTCATTTATGTCGAATGGTGGATCCCCATCGAAATTTTGTTTGATCTGAATTTATTGTGTATTCCTTATTGATTATTGATAAATCTGAATTCGTTAGTAGCATGGAGTCTCTGTATATTTTATATTCTAAACCCAAAAATTTTAGCATCATGGGATGTTTGGTTCGTTGTGTTTTCCTACTTCTATTTGATAGTTTGGACTTGTTTTAATCTCAGGAGCTATCCCTTTTTACCTTGACCACTTATGCATATGACTAAAGGATGGAACCTAGCATTGGCCCTTAAGGCGCTATTCAGAGCTCCAGGATGCCGGTGCTCTGGAGGTTTTTCAAATTCATCATTCGCGTTCACCTAGAGTGTTACCAACTAAATTATGTCATAAGCAGAATTGACTAGAAGTTGTAGGTAATCCTATATTTCTACTTTCCCCATTAACCTTTATGAATTTAATCTGACGGTTGGAAGAGGTTCTCGTCACACAAGGATATACGGTGGATATCTACTCCGCAACTATGGGCTTTGGAGTTTTTCTCCACTTTCATAAACTTAGATTGTTTCACTCAGATCGTCGAATCGTCAAAGGGCTCGAAGCTCTAATAAATTACATGCCTCTTAGATGAATGGTTGTCAACCACTCCGTAATTCAGAACTCTCGAAGTTCCTCACCTTTTTGAAACAACAACTTAATTCCACCTAAGTGCCAAACTACCAAATATTCAAACAACGAAGGCTCAAAGATCTAACAGTCCTCGATCAATCTCTAGATCTATGATTTTACTTCACTCCGGGACTTCGAAAATTTCGGGTTCTCTTTTTTATTAGAAGCTACACCTTATCTTAGCCAGAGAGCCGAATCCCAAATAACTAAGATATATACAACTCACATCTTTCCAACAACTGACATTCAGGATTTATTCCGAACTTCGAGACTCTGGGAGTTCCTTAAATTTCAACAACATGACTCTAATTTCATCAGAGTATCGAATTACCGAACCTCCGAAGAACGAATGCTCATATATCTAATGGTCTTTGATCGATCGCTAGATATACAAATATCCTTCACTCTAGGACTTTAGAGCTTCGGGGTTTATTAACTCTTAGACAATTACAAATTAAACTATCTGAACTCTTGAGGATCCAATGGCCCACATCCACTCACTGATCTATGGTGTAGTTTCACTCTGAGATTTCGGGCTTCGGGGCTTCTTTAATACAAACAACTTAGATATGGCGAAGAGACGAAGGCCAAAGGTCTTAGGGTTAGTGAGTGTGCATCTCCGGTCTAATCAGATGATGGTGGGAATTATGACTCCTCATGATCAAATCCCGTCCACTAATTCTTTAAAAGGGAATTGACACTCTTAAGTTTCGTCGCTTGAACCATGCACACACTTTCTGTCCTGAGCTTGACTCTATTGGTTGTGTGCGCCCTTTTGTGCCTCCCCTGTGTAACTTTTCACTATCTATCATGAGCTTCGTTCTTCCAAAAATTAAGGCCCTCTCCCAACTTGAGTGGTCTCTATGCACCAGGCGTTGCTTCTTATGAACTTGGGCCTTCAAGGGGCACAACTACAAACTTCTAGAGTTGGCTCTAGAAGTGTTTCCACTGTGACACCCAGAAGATAAACTTTAGGTTTCTTATAGAAATTTTTAACTCATTCTCAACACATAATTTCACTCAATTGAAAAATTTATTCATCATAGTATCATTTAGTTCATAAAGAACATAGTAAGATTACAATTTACTCCATGTGTTGAGAGATTTTTCTCTTCTTTCTTTTCCTCTTTCAATTTTTTATGTAGATCATATATTTATATACTTGACTGTAACTTATAGGGTTGTCACAATTATTCCAGGTAAACATAAGTGAAATTTAAATTTTCATAAATAATAGATTGTCTAATTAAGGATCTTTGGTTTTTGCTATTAAGTTTTTGTCATGATACTATTGAAAATTCTCCCTAACCTTTAAATTAGTAAGATGAATAATTATTGTAATAGTATATATTGTGTTATGAAGAGATGACCAAGATACCAGATTCTCTGTATTATTTTTGAATAATTTGTAGTAAGAAATGCTGAGAATTATAGTTCAACTTCAGAATAGGTTAAAGTTATGGGAATTAGATACTTCATTGTTCCTCAGAATAGTTGCCAGTATTGAGACCTTGAATGGTCAAAATCAATCGAATGAATTCTAGACTTGAGTGTTGATCATGTGTCTTGGAGGTCCTAACCTTATAGGATAGGTTGGGTGGGTAGACATTGTTTGTGATATTATGTGATATGGAGATCCTTAATATCTTGAAGTTGTATCTAAATCTAGTTGTGCAATGAGATGAATGAAATAGAATGTGTATTGTTGAATTATGTTAATATCGTGTTTCACTTGTTCTAATGATGTTTTATTAATGTTAAAAAAATTGTATCTCTTATTGTTTCTCAATTACTTATATGAAGTAACAGAGGGGTTGTTACATATGGTATCAGAGCGGGTTCAACCTTGCAACATTAGACCATTACACCATCCACTATCTTAAACTAAATGATTGAATTAGATTGCTAATAAATATATGAAATTGTTCTTGCAGGTAATCATGGTTAGGGGATGCAAGGGAAGTATACAATGTGGTGTTGGAGGAAGAGGTGTGACATCTCCAATAGTACCCACACAAGAAGGTTCTAACCCCCAGGGAGATGAACAAAATACTGAGCCAAAATAGGTTGTTGTGGGAGATGTGGTAGCTATGATGAGATCCTTATAGAGGATGTTTGAGGCATTGATTAATCACCTGGATCAAGATGAGGGCATAACTTATGTACCCAATGAGGGTTCACAACGTGATCCATCTAGTAGTGGTAGTATACATAGAGAACTCGAGAAGGTGAATTTTCCCAAGTTCATGGGTGCCACAGATGGCTTAGCCATCGAGGCATGGTTGGAGAATGTGGTGATGTGCCTCGCACTTCGTGATTACACCTCCAACATGAAATTATGCATGGTGGTATTTCAGTTGAAGGGGAGTGCTCTTCTATGGTGGAAGACGCTCCTACCTCAACTAAACATGGAAATCAAAGATGTGTCATGGGAGATGTTCGAGGAATAGTTTCAGGAGAGGTACCTGTCTGAGGAATTCATTGAGCATAAACTTAATGAGTTCAATGCCTTATGAAAAGGTATTCGTACAGTGCTAGAATATGAGTCCAGATACATGGAGCTACTTAGGTATGCTCCACATCTGAACACATAGAAGTTAAAGGTCAAAAAGTTTGTGTTTGGACATAAATTCAACATGCGTGAAAAGGTACAAATCCTAATGCCTCGGTCATTGAACGATGTAGCTCAGAAGGCCCTCATAGTTGAGAAAGAGATTAACAACAGGGGTCAAGGAAGAACTCCTTCTAGAAAGGATGTATAGGAAACACAGGGAGCACAACCGCATCTGATACCATCCAAACATGCTTTAGGGCATCGAGATATGCATAGAGGACCCATGTTCATGATACCATGAATATAGACTCCTTAGCATAGGACTCATTATAGATAACCACAAAAACAAAAATGTCATCTACAGTAGTAGCAGTTTAGGCCTGTTCAGTATAATAGACCAGGATCACAGGTTGTTAGATCAACAACTTCTGCTTCGGGGACCAGGAACAATGGATCGAATACTGGGTGTTGGACATGTGGTGAGCCACATTACTAACAAGACTATCCGATTGAGAAGGCAAAATCACCTATATCATTAGGACCCACTACAGTTGGATATTTTGGCAAGGCCCACAGGATACATGCAATTGTGAACAAATTCCAGGCTGAGGACCAGTCCACTGTGCTATCCACATTAGGTACAATTTCATACCAAAATTACAGTATATTGATAGATCCATGTGCTACAAAGATATTTATCTCTAGTGCGGTGTTGAAGAGAATTAAAGTAAAGGCAATTGATAATTAAGGTAAAGGAATCATGTGCCAAACAAAAGGTTGGAGAAAAGGTTATAGACTATATCCTTAACATGGGAGACTTTGTGACAAAGGTAGATCTTTATGTCACAATCTTAGGATCTTATGACATAGTGATTGGTATGGATTGGCTGGAATTGCATGATGCAATACTTAACTATAAGAAGAAAGGGTTAAGTTTGATGGATAATTTGTGAAAAAGTAGAGTGACTGTAGGAAGAAACCAGGGAGTGTCCTTGAGGTTTATTTATTCCCTACAATTGAAGAAGAGTATGCACAAGGGATGCAAGTTATATGCAATCTTAGGTTTGAATGAAAAGGATGAGGTAGAAGCACTAGAAAACCTTCCTGTAGTATAAGCGTTTGCAGATGCGTTTCTATAACAATTATTATGTTTACCACCCGAAAAAGAGTTGGATTTTACAATAGAATTGAAACCTGGTACTCAAACGATAGCGAGAACACCTTATCGGATGTCAATGCCTGAACTATAGAATTCCTGCAGAAACCCCGATAGATCTAGAATTCTAGTTAAATTGAACACAAACAATTTGTTGATATTCAAGAGATGAGAGAAAGTTTTTTCTCCATAAATCAAAGAATTATATTAATAAAAAATGAATATACATGAGCAACCATCCTCAAAAATAAGAGAGGAGGTGATTATATAGAATTTCCAACATAGAAATTCTAGTCAAAAAAAGCTAAAAATAGTTAAAATAGGTGTCATAAGCCAAGGGAGACCACATAGTTCAACCTAGACCACTAAAGATACATGTCACACACTCATTAATGTCAACAATATTTAATTGATGCACATTATCTCACTTAATCTCACT